>JAENPR010000782.1:0-294650 GCA_018135685.1 Themeda triandra
ACTAGTAGGGAAACTCCATCCGTGGAAATTTACCATGGTTTGGCAATGTGCAAAAATTACTATGGTTGGCTATGCAAAAGTACCTACAAGCCCAAAACGAAGTTTTATGCGGAAAATATGGCATGTGTGGACCACACATGTAGGTGTAGGGGCGCCGCTATGTATGGTCACGTCCGATGTTCACTTACGATTGCAAACGTCCATTGGTCATGGCCCACACCTATCAGGGCGACGAGCGCTAGGCCGTAGAGTACGGCTCGGTCGAGCTGATATCTATTCGTCGTGACCACAAAACAATCAAGGGCCCCACCACATAAAAATGTAAAAATGGTTCATACTCGCACTAGTAGGGAAACTCCATCCGTGGAAATTTACCATGGTTTGGCAGCGTGCAAAAATTACTATGGTTGGCTATGCAAAAGTACCTACAAGCCCAAAACGACGTTTTATGCGGAAAATATGGCATGTGTGGACCACACAGGTAGGTGTAGGGGCGCCGCTATGTATGGTCGCGTCCGATGTTCACTTACGATTGCAAATGTCCATTGTTCACGGCCCACACCTATTAGGGCGACGAGCGCTAGGCCGTAGAGTACGTCTCGGTCGAGCTGATATCTATTCGTCATGACCGAAGGAACCAGATGACAAAAAAATCAAGGGCCCCACCACATAAATGTAAAAATGGTTCGTACTTGCACTAGTAGGGAAACTCCATCCGTGGAAATTTACCATGGTTTGGCAACATGCAAAAATTACTATGGCTTGGCTATGCAAAAGTACCTACAAGCCCAAAATGACGTTTTATGCGGAAAATATGGCATCTGTGGACCACACGGGTAGGTGTAGGGGCGCCGCTATATATGGTCGCGTCCGATGTTCACTTACGATTGCAAACGTCCATTGGTCATGGCCCACACCTATTAGGGCGACGAGCGCTAGGCCGTAGAGTACGGCTCGGTCGAGCTGATATCTATTCGTCGTGACCGAAGGAACCAGATGACAAAAAAATCAAGGGCCCCACCACATAAAAATGTAAAAATGGTTCATACTCGCACTAGTAGGGAAACTCCATCCGTGGAAATTTACCATGGTTTGGCAACATGCAAAAATTACTATGGCTTGGCTATGCAAAAGTACCTACAAGCCCAAAACGACGTTTTATGCGGAAAATATGGCATGTGTGGACCACACGGGTAGGTGTAGGGGCGCCGCTATGTATGGTCGCATCCGATGTTCACTTACGATTGCAAACGTCCATTGGTCACGGCCCACACCTATCAGGGCGATGAGCGCTAGGCCGTAGAGTACGGCTCGGTCGAGCTGATATCTATTCGTCGTGACCGAAGGAACCAGATGACAAAAAAATCGAGGGCCCCACCACATAAAAATGTAAAAATGGTTCGTACTCGCACTAGTAGGGAAACTCCATCCGTGGAAATTTACCATGGTTTGGCAACGTGCAAAAATTACTATGGCTTGGCTATGCAAAAGTACCTACAAGCCCAAAACGACGTTTTATGCGGAAAATATGGCATGTGTGGACCACACGGGTAGGTGTAGGGGCGCCGCTATGTATGGTCGCGTCCGATGTTCACTTACGATTGCAAATGTCCATTGGTCACGGCCCACACCTATTAGGGCGACGAGCGCTAGGCCGTAGAGTACGGCTCGGTCGAGCTGATATCTATTCGTCGTGACCGAAGGAACCAGATGACAAAAAAATCAAGGGCCCCACCACATAAATGTAAAAATGGTTCGTACTTGCACTAGTAGGGAAACTCCATCCGTGGAAATTTACCATGGTTTGGCAACATGCAAAAATTACTATGGCTTGGCTATGCAAAAGTACCTACAAGCCCAAAACGACGTTTTATGCGGAAAATATGGCATGTGTGGACCACACGGGTAGGTGTAGGGGCGCCGCTATGTATGGTCGCATCCGATGTTCACTTACGATTGCAAACGTCCATTGGTCATGGCCCACACCTATTAGGGCGATGAGCGCTAGGCCAGAGTACGGCTCTGGCCGAGCCGATATCTATTCGTGGTGACCGAAGGAACCGGATGACAAAAAAATCGAGGGCCCACCACATAAAAATGTAAAAATGGTTCGTACTCGCACTAGTAGGGAAACTCCATCCGTGGAAATTTACCATGGTTTGGCAACGTGCAAAAATTACTATGGCTTGGCTATGCAAAAGTACCTACAAGCCCAAAATGACGTTTTATGCGGAAAATATGGCATCTGTGGACCACACGGTAGGTGTAGGGGCCGCTATATATGGTCGCGTCCGATGTTCACTTACGATTGCAAACGTCCATTGGTCATGGCCCACACCTATTAGGCGACGAGCGCTAGGCCGTAGAGTACGGCTCGGCCGAGCCGATATCTATTCGTCGTGACCGAAGGAACCAGATGACAAAAAAATCGAGGGCCCCACCACATAAAAATGTAAAAATGGTTCGTACTCGCACTAGTAGGGAAACTCCATCCGTGGAAATTTACCATGGTTTGGCAACGTGCAAAAATTACTATGGTTGGCTATGCAAAAGTACCTACAAGCCCAAAACGACGTTTTATGCGGAAAATATGGCATGTGTGGACCACACAGGTAGGTGTAGGGATGCCGCTATGTATGGTCGCGTCCGATGTTCACTTACGATTGCAAATGTCCATTGTTCACGGCCCACACCTATTAGGGCGACGAGCGCTAGGCCGTAGAGTACGTCTCGGTCGAGCTGATATCTATTCGTCATGACCGAAGGAACCAGATGACAAAAAAATCAAGGGCCCCACCACATAAATGTAAAAATGGTTCGTACTTGCACTAGTAGGGAAACTCCATCCGTGGAAATTTACCATGGTTTGGCAACATGCAAAAATTACTATGGCTTGGCTATGCAAAAGTACCTACAAGCCGAAAACGACGTTTTATGCGGAAAATATGGCATGTGTGGACCACACGGGTAGGTGTAGGGGCGCCGCTATGTATGGTCGCATCCGATGTTCACTTACGATTGCAAACGTCCATTGGTCATGGCCCACACCTATCGTGGCGATGAGCGCTAGGTCAGAGTACGGCTCTGGCCGAGCCGATATCTATTCGTGGTGACCGAAGGAACCAGATGAAAAAAAATCGAGGGCCCCACCACATAAAAATGTAAAAATGGTTCGTACTCGCACTAGTAGGGAAACTCCATCCATGGAAATTTACCATGGTTTGGCAACGTGCAAAAATTACTATGGCTTGGCTATGCAAAAGTACCTACAAGCCCAAAATGACGTTTTATGCGGAAAATATGGCATCTGTGGACCACACGGGTAGGTGTAGGGGCGCCGCTATATATGGTCGCGTCCGATGTTCACTTACGATTGCAAACGTCCATTGGTCATGGCCCACACCTATTAGGGCGACGAGCGCTAGGCCGTAGAGTACGGCCTCGGCCGAGCCGATATCTATTCGTCGTGACCGAAGGAACCGATGACAAAAAATCAAGGGCCCCACCACATAAAAATGTAAAAATGGTTCGTACTCGCACTAGTAGGGAAACTCCATCCGTGGAAATTTACCATGGTTTGGCAACGTGCAAAAATTACTATGGTTGGCTATGCAAAAGTACCTACAAGCCCAAAATGACGTTTTATGCGGAAAATATGGCATGTGTGGACCACACGGGTAGGTGTTGGGGCGCCGCTATGTATGGTCGCGTCCGATGTTCACTTACGATTGCAAACGTCCATTGGTCACGGCCCACACCTATTTGGCGACGAGCGCTAGGCCGTAGAGTACGGCTCGGTCGAGCTGATATCTATTCGTCGTGACCGAAGGAACCAGATGACAAAAAAATCAAGGGCCCCACCACATAAAAATGTAAAAATGGTTCGTACTCGCACTAGTAGGGAAACTCCATCCGTGGAAATTTACCATGGTTTGGCAACGTGCAAAAATTACTATGGTTGGCTATGCAAAAGTACCTACAAGCCCAAAACGACGTTTTATGCGGAAAATATGGCATGTGTGGACCACACAGGTAGGTGTAGGGGCATCGCTATGTATGGTCGCGTCCGATGTTCACTTACGATTGCAAATGTCCATTGTTCACGGCCCACACCTATTAGGGCGACGAGCGCTAGGCCGTAGAGTACGTCTCGGTCGAGCTGATATCTATTCGTCATGACCGAAGGAACCAGATGACAAAAAAATCAAGGGCCCCACCACATAAATGTAAAAATGGTTCGTACTCACACTAGTAGGGAAACTCCATCCATGGAAATTTACCATGGTTTGGCAACGTGTAAAAATTACTATGGCTTGGCTATGCAAAAGTACCTACAAGCCAAAAACGACGTTTTATGCGGAAAATATGGCATGTGTGGACCACACGGGTAGGTGTAGGGGCGCCGCTATGTATGGTCACGTCCGATGTTCACTTACGATTGCAAAGGTCCATTGGTCACGGCCCACACCTATCAGGGCGACGAGCGCTAGGCCATAGAGTACGGCTCGGTCGAGCTGATATCTATTCGTCGTGACCGAAGGAACCAGATGACAAAAAAATCGAGGGCCCCACCACATAAAAATGTAAAAATGGTTCGTACTCGCACTAGTAGGGAAACTCCATCCGTGGAAATTTACCATGGTTTGGCAACGTGCAAAAATTACTATGGCTTGGCTATGCAAAAGTACCTACAAGCCCAAAATGACGTTTTATGCGGAAAATATGGCATGTGTGGACCACACGGGTAGGGTGTAGGGCGCGCTATGTATGGTCATGTCCGATGTTCACTTACGATTGCAAACGTCCATTGGTCACGGCCCACACCTATTAGGGCGATGAGCGCTAGGCCGTAGAGTATGGCTTGGCCGAGCGATATCTATTCGTCGTGACCGAAGGAACCAGATGACAAAAAAATCGAGGGCCCCACCACATAAAAATGTAAAAATGGTTCGTACTCGCACTAGTAGGGAAACTCCATCCGTGGAAATTTACCATGGTTTGGCAACGTGCAAAAATTACTATGGCTTGGCTATGCAAAAGTACCTACAAGCCCAAAACGACGTTTTGTGCGGAAAATATGGCATGTGTGGACCACACGGGTAGGTGTAGGGGCGCCGCTATGTATGGTCGTGTCCGATGTTCACTTACGATTGCAAACGTCCATTGGTCACGGCCCACAC
Source organism: Themeda triandra (assembly GCA_018135685.1). NCBI lineage: Eukaryota > Viridiplantae > Streptophyta > Magnoliopsida > Poales > Poaceae > Themeda > Themeda triandra. The sequence goes on from JAENPR010000782.1 coordinate 5,181, forward strand.
CTATTAGGGCGACGAGCGCTAGGCCGTAGAGTACGGCTCTTGGTCGAGCCGATATCTATTCGTCATGACCGAAGGAACCGGATGACAAAAAAATCAAGGGCCCCACCACATAAAAATGTAAAAATGGTTCGTACTCGCACTAGTAGGGAAACTCCATCCGTGGAAATTTACCATGGTTTGGCAACGTGCAAAAATTACTATGGCTTGGCTATGCAAAAGTACCTATAAGCCCAAAACGACGTTTTACGCGGAAAATATGGCATGTGTGGACCACACGGGTAGGTGTAGGGGCGCCGCTATGTATGGTCGCATCCGATGTTCACTTACGATTGCAAACGTCCATTGGTCATGGCCCACACCTATCAGGCGACGAGCGCTAGGCCGTAGAGTGCGGCTCGGCCGAGCGATATCTATTCGTCGTGACCGAAGGAACCAGATGACAAAAAAATCAAGGGCCCCACCACATAAAAATGTAAAAATGGTTCGTACCGCACTAGTAGGGAAACTCCATCCGTGGAAATTTACCATGGTTTGGCAACGTGCAAAAATTACTATGGCTTGGCTATGCAAAAGTACCTACAAGCCCAAAACGACGTTTTATGCGGAAAATATGGCATGTGTGGACTACACGGGTAGGTGTAGGGGCGCCGCTATGTATGGTCGCCTCCGATGTTCACTTACGATTGCAAACGTCCATTGGTCACGGCCCATACCTATTAGGGCGACGAGCGCTAGGCCGTAGAGTACGGCTCGGTCGAGCTGATATCTATTCGTTGTGACCGAAGGAACCAGATGACAAAAAAATCGAGGGCCCCACCACATAAAATGTAAAAATGGTTCGTACTCGCACTAGTAGGGAAACTCCATCCGTGGAAATTTACCATGGTTTGGCAACGTGCAAAAATTACTATGGCTTGGCTATGCAAAAGTACCTACAAGCCCAAATGACGTTTTATGCGGAAAATATGGCATTTGTGGACCACATAGGTAGGTGTAGGGGCACCGCTATGTATGGTCACGTCCGATGTTCACTTACGATTGCAAATGTCCATTGGTCACGGCCCACACCTATTAGGGCGATGAGCGCTAGGCCAGAGTACGGCTGCCGAGCCGATATCTATTCATCATGACCGAAGGAACCGGATGACAAAAAAATCAAGGGCCCCACCACATAAAAATGTAAAAATGGTTCGTACTCGCACTAGTAGGGAAACTCCATCCGTGGAAATTTACCATGGTTTGGCAACGTGCAAAAATTACTATGGCTTGGCTATGCAAAAGTACCTACAAGCCCAAATGACGTTTTATGCGGAAAATATGGCATGTGTGGACCACACGGGTAGGTGTAGGGGCGCGCTATGTATGGTCGCGTCCGATGTTCACTTACGATTGCAAACTTCCATTGGTCACGGCCCACACCTATTAGGGCGACGAGCGCTAGGGTCAGAGTACGGCTCGGTGGAGCCGATATCTATTCGTCGTGACCGAAGGAACCGATGACAAAAAATCAAGGGCCCCACCACATAAAAATGTAAAAATGGTTCGTACTCGCACTAGTAGGGAAACTCCATTCGTGGAAATTTACCATGGTTTGGCAACGTGCAAAAATTACTATGGTTGGCTATGCAAAAGTACCTACAAGCCCAAAACGACGTTTTATGTGGAAAATATGGCATGTGTGGACCACATAGGTAGGTGTAGGGGCGCCGCTATGTATGGTCACGTCCGATGTTCACTTACGATTGCAAATGTCCATTGTTCACGGCCCACACCTATTAGGGCGACGAGCGCTAGGCCGTAGAGTACGGCTCGGTCGAGCTGATATCTATTCGTCATGACCGAAGGAACCAGATGACAAAAAAATCAAGGGCCCCACCACATAAAAATGTAAAAATGGTTCGTACTCACACTAGTAGGGAAACTCCATCCGTGGAAATTTACCATGGTTTGGCAATGTGCAAAAATTACTATGGCTTGGCTATGCAAAAGTACCTACAAGCCCAAAACGACGTTTTATGCGGAAAATATGGCATGTGTGGACTACACGGGTAGGTGTAGGGGCGCCGCTATGTATGGTCGCGTCTGATGTTCACTTACGATTGCAAACGTCCATTGGTCACTGTAGGATCTCTGGAAGAGTAAATCGGCCTAGAGGGGGGTGAATAGGCCTGCAAGAAAATTTCTTCGAACTGCTGTCAGTCCAGAGGGCGCGGCACTGCCGCGCTGTACCCACGGCACTGCCGCGCTATGCAGATAGAAACAGAATAGAGTGTAATTCGAAATCTGTGCAGAAACAAGTTTACCCAGTTGCTTTCCAAGCTTCCTGCACCTGCAGAGAGTACAGAACGAGAGCCAAACACAGCTCAAGATGTAGTAGGAAGTAGATCGACCTCAAACCCTAGAAACTTCTCAACAACAAGTATGAATACAAAAATTGAACAGCACAAGGTGACACAAGTGTTTAACCCGTGGTTCAGCTCGCCACAAAGGCTGGCCTACGTCCACGTTGTTGAGGAAGTCCACAACTTGAAGCTCACCACTAAGGCTAGCTTTCTCCTCGGTCTCAAGTCAAGAGAGTGAACTCTTGAGATGAGGGGTAATTTCTTAGTATTGGGGTGAGGTTACAGACCTCCCTAGGCAGCCACACGAGTTGGCAGCTCTAGGGCGACGCCTAGCCAACTAGGAGCAAAGCTCCAAGAGTAACAAACCCTAGGGCGCCGGCCAAACATGCACCAAATGCTCTTTTGACGGTGGGAATCGCGTGGATCCACTCTCCAATCGAAGTTTGCCCTTTTCCTCAAGAATCCGTGGTGGAATCAAGGGGAATGAGTTTGGAGCTTGGGGGGAGCAATGGAGGGAGAGAGGGAGCTTTTCTCGGGTGCTTGCAATGGTTATGTCGCGAGGTAGACGAAGAGGTAAGTGAGTGGGCCGACGATGGGTATAAATACCCACGGGTCCCAACGGTCACTTATAGGCGCGGCCGCGCCCCAAAAAGCAAAGATGGATTTGAGTGATTGGCTGGCTGTTTTGGTGGCTAGATGAGGTTGGTGTTTAAGGATTGAGCATTTGGTAACACTTTTGACTAACAACCTTAGGATCCCTCTTGATAGTACGGCTTTTCCTAAACTCAAATTCAAACGAGAAAATGAATTTAAACCTTCTTTGAATTCGGCAAAGCCTCCTTTAGAAACGGGGACCCTCCAACCCGTACATCAATCTTCCGTATTTCAATGCTTGCTTGTCATCTCAATAAGTCTCATTAGTTCCCTAATTTGGTGGTCATCAACGCCAAAACCCACATTAGGGCTTGATTGCACTTACAATCTCCCCCTTTTTTGTGATTGATGACAACCTAATTAGAGCTCACAAAAGATATCAAAAACGAGAGACTTTTCGAGACATGAATGTAGGACCTCCCCTAAATATGTGAATAGAATTTGAATTTTCACAAATTGGTATAAGAAACCAACATTCATATTTTTAGGAATGTGTAGAGGAGCCTCCCCCTACCCCCTACCTTCATGCCTCCTGTGGGGTGCTAAAGAGTGTCACAAGTATGATAGATCAGTTTCACACAAGCAGCATTGCTGTCAGCAGGGCACGGCAGTGCCGCGCCTGAGGGCGGCACTGCCGCACTTGCCAGACTGGCTCAGTTGACAGCAAGCACACCACACACAGAGAACCAGAGCTGAAACAAACTTTCTAGAGCAGATGAAGACAAGCTAATTAAGCACGCAAAGTACATGTCCATATCCAACATAAAGAGAGTCATAAAGGTAGCAATATTACATGAAATAGTTTTGAGCGACACTCAACTCACAAACTAGAGAAACTACTCTCACACTCAAGCTCAAACTAGCTAATGGGATAGGACATGCCGCTGCAATCTGGATCACCACCGGTGAATAGCATCACCACCAAGTCTCGAAAAGTTGTACCCCTCTAATTTTCTCCCCCTTTGTCACCAAGCATCAAAAAGGGAGAAAAGAAGCGTAAAGATCACTCCTCATCATCACCGTCAATACGAGCACGACCCAGCGGTGAGTGTGAGAGGTGAAGCGTGAAGGTCGAGCTGAAGTAGAAGGAGCTGCTGCAGGATTAGGATCATGAGCTGCCTTGCGCCTCCTCTGGAACACTCTCTCAGATGATTGCTCCTCATGAATAGCATCTCCATCATCATCCTCAGACTGCTCCTCATCCTCCTCATTCTTCTCATCCTCCTCATCCTCCTCATCCTCCTCAGAAGACTCAGTGAAGTGTGGAGAATCTAGAATAGGTGGAGGAGAAGGCACTGGTGAAAGTGGTGGAAGTCCCTGCTGCTCTCTCACAAGCTGAACGGCCTCTCTGCTCTGCAGGCTGTCCTTGTAGGCTCTCTGAGAAGCATAAGTGCAATGAGACATCATTGACTTCAGATAGGAACCAAGCTTCTTCCACCTAGAGGACTTCTTCCCGTGCCTATAGTCCGCCGGAGGGACGAACTGGGCTGTCCTCTCGAAGTGTCATGGCTGCCCTCTTCTTCTTCTTCATCACTTTCCTCAACCACGCTGCACCTCGCACCCTTATCGTCAGCGGAAGTCTTCTTAGGAGTATAGGTGTGTGAGTGCAGTCCTTAGGAAAGTGCTTGCCTGTCACTCTCTCAATCATATACATCAAGTAAGGAGCATATGGCAAGTTCCTTCTCCCATCATCCATGGCAGTGGCTAACTCAACCCACATGAATCTAGGCACATTGAATCTCCTGCCTCTGGGGAACCGAGCAAGCACATCTCTCACATAGCCATTCAAATCTGATGCGGCTCCATCCTTTGGATTGATGGTGTTTCTGATAATGTTGTTCACCACATAGTAAATCCCAATCAGCTCATTTCTCTTGCCAACACTCTGACTATCAGGATTCTTCCACACATGCCTTAGTTCATCAGCATGTGCATCAATAGGATCTAAGTGCCTGTGTATCCTGTCATAGCCCCTATGCTGCTCTCCAAAACCAAGAATCTGACAAAAAGTGACGAAGTCAACTCGATAGTGCATAGGTCCAGTCATCCAATGAACAACATCTGCCTCCTGATCCCAAAAGTATGTGGCATGGAACTGAGCAAGCACCTCCCTGTTCCAGTCATACTTGAAGGCCATGATGTCCTTCATCTCAAATCTCTCACGAGATCTTTATAGCTGCATTGAATTCAGCTTCTTCGATCTTTCACCTTGTCCCACTCTATGTAACCCATGTTACCGATCTTCCTCCTCATGCACAGGAGCGATAGAAATTGGACCGGAAGACATTCCAAAACCCGTAATCAATGCCACCGGCTGCCTCTCGCTCATATGGATTTCTCTCTCTTTCGGGCCTCAACCATCTTGTATTTCTTGAAGTAATCAATAAGTGGATGAGGTGTTGTATCTTCACGAGCATGCATCTCATAGCTATCTCGTCTCATCTCCTCGATGTAACTGTCATCAAATTCTCCAATGTGCTCGGAGTGCCTTCTTTGTCCACCGGAGGAATAGAGTATCCCTCTCTAATCCTCATCTCCTCATCTCTCGATCTCGGTGCTCTCTTTCTTCTCTTGTCAAAGGGCTGCATGGGAAGATGAAGTTCCCGCTCCTTTGCCTCTGCGAGGTGGTCGCTTAGCAAGAGCAAAGACCCTTCCTTTTTCCTTGATTTCCACCTCCTTGATCCATCCATGCAATCCAAAAGAGTTGTGTAAGAAATTATAGAGAAACAAGGATTAGGTGGATAACAGTGTTAGTTGAAGGAGTAACTTGATATGTGATGTGGTGAGCAGGACATGCAGTACTGCAGCAGGGGTGTGGCACTGCCGCGCCTCCCCCTGCGGCACTGCCGTGCCCTGCAGATGCTCACTAAATCACACATCCTTTTACTCTCTCAACTACTCCTGCGATCCAACTTGCCCTAAATGTCTCCATTATTCCAGTATCACAACATACATGTTAGAATGAAGTCTTTACCATGGATTCTTTAACAAGTATAGGATGAAGTTGAGCACTTCATAACTGAAGTTTTGATCTGGATCATTCCAGGGTTTTTCAGAGATGGAAAGAACTGCAAATCTGCAGTTGCCAAGTGCATGATGCACTTAGGCCACGGCACAGCCGTGAGGCAAACTTCTTTCCATCAAGAAAACTTCAAAACGATCACAGATAACCATTAAAACTTCTTCCCAACAGCTCATCCTATCCCTAGAACAGTGAATCCATGGCCAAACCTTCACCATTGCATAGATCGGGCTAGGGTTTACCTCTCACGTGGATTGGATGGAGGAGTAGAGAAAGGACTTCGCCAAGCCCTAATGCCGCTGCTTCCACGAGCGGGAGGAAGCAAGAGCGGCAGGTGGTGCGGTGGTGCCGCGTTGCAGCGAGAAGACGGCGCCGGCTTCTCCTTTTGGAGTCGCCCTTCGCACGAGAGAGAGGAGGAGGTGCGCTCCTTTGCGTCGTGGAGAAGAGGAAGGAGAGGGAAGGGCCTGGGGGCCCGAAAGGATAAGACAGAGAAGTAAAACGGGCCCACCGTTATTGTTGCGGCCCGATGCAGCACGGACACCGGACCGCGGCACTGCCGTGCCCTAGGCGCGGCACTGCCGCGCTGGCAGCAATAGAGATACAGCCTTAACACCTCTATGGTTTTCTCTATATAAAATATGGACACATATGGTTGTAGGATTCATGACCAGAAACATATCATCAACACAAGCTATGGTCATGATCTTACAAACTAAGTTTTTGTAATCATTTTGAAAGACATGAAAGTAACTTTGAAAACTTTATCCTAGCATACTAGTATAGCAATCGAGGCATGCTAAATTTCAAACCACGTTCTTTGGAATCAAGGATATTTAGTTCACCACGCAGCTCACAAAACCTTGACTCGTCAAGAGGCTTAGTGAAGATATCGGCTAGTTGTTTTTCGGTGCTCACATAGCGAAGTTCGATATCTCCTTTGGTTTCGTGGTCTCTCAAGAAATGATGTCGGATGTCTATGTGCTTGGTTCTTGATTGGTTTACAGGATTGTTTGCAAGCTTTATGGCACTTTCATTGTCACACAAAAGTGGGATTTTGTTGAATCGACATCCGAAATCAAGAAGGGTCTGCTTCATCCAAAGTAGTTGAGCACAACAAGCGCCGGCCGCAACATACTCGGCCTCACCGTGGATAGGGCTACACAATTTTGCTTCTTAGAGCTCCAAGACACTAGGGACCGTCAAGGAACGACATGTCCCCGAAGTGCTTTTTCTCTCTACTTTGCAACCGGTAAGATAATCGTAACCGAATAGCCAAGTAGAGTGAACTTGGAGCCCTTGGGATACCACAAGCCAAGGTTAGGTGTGTGAACTAGATATCTCAAGATCCTTTTTAATGCCATTAAATGGCACTCTTTCGGGTCAGCTTGAAATCTAGCACACATGCACACACTAAGCATAATATCTGGCCTAGATGCACAAAGGTAAAGCAAGGATCCAATCATGGAGCGATATACCTTTATGTCTGCAGATTTCCCTTTTGAATCAAGCTCAAGATGCCCATTTGATGCCATGGGAGTATTGATAGGCTTGGCCTTATCCATGTCAAACTTCTTCAGAATATCATGGGTGTACTTGGTTTGACTTAGAAAAGTCCCTTCCTTCAATTGCTTGATTTGGAACCCGAGGAAGAACTTTAGCTCACCCATCATGGACATCTCAAACTTTTGTGTCATAGTCCTACTAAACTCTTCAACATACACATGGTTAGTACTACCAAATATTATGTCATCGACATATATTTGGCACACAAAGATATCATTTCCAACTTTATGAGTGAAGAGAGTAGGATCAGCTTTGCCTATTTCAAAGCCTTGTTTAAGCAAGAATTCTTTAAGGCATTCATACCATGCTCTAGGAGCTTGTTTCAGCCCATAGAGCGCCTTTCGGAGTTTGTAGATGTTGTTTCAGCCCTTTGGGGTTGCACCCCCTGAAGGACCCAAACAGGAGATAAAGGAAATGCAGAACTACGAAACGAAATGAACAGCACGAACCTTATATTCCTTGTGCTCTGGCAAAAACGCACGGAGTCCGAAGTCCCCTACATCGTCCCCGGAGGGGTCTACTTATAGGAAGCCGCGTTACATTTTGTACAAGAATGCCCTCGGCAACCCTAATTTCAACGTACAGGAGCAGCCGACACGGGGCAGACAAGTAAATGGACCGAGGGCCCACCTATGCCGGTCAACCACCGACCAGGACGTATTCGGGCTCGTCTCGCCGCACCGCCGAATGCGCCCGATCTCGAGCCGAATGCGCGCCTCTCGCGCTATCGGGATTTCCTCGGGCGCCGTCGGCGCCGGATGCACGCATTCCCGCTATCGGGGCTCCGCCCGGCGACGAGGCCGGATACGCGCCTTCCCGCGTTTATCCGGGGCTTCCGCCGGGCGCGACGCCGGATGCGCGCCGTCCCCGCTTATCGGAGCTTCCGCTCGGCGCTGGCCGGTGCGCGCCTTCCCGCGCCATCGGGGCTTCCGCCCGGGCGCGACGCCGGATGCGCGCCGTCCGCGCTATCGGGGTTTCCGATCGGCGCGACACCGGATGCGCGCGTCCCCGCTTATCGGGGTTTCCGACAGTGCGCCGACCCCCGGATGCGCGCGTCCCGCGCTATCGGGGTTTCCGACGGCGCCGACACCGGATGCGCGCCTTCCCGCGCTATCGCCCGCACTGCGCACATTAAACACATGAGGCGTATACGATTAGGGGGACGGGGTGGCCAATTCCACTCCCCGCCCCCAACAAGAGCCCTCCGGTCTTGCCCGGGAAGGGCGGTCCCTTCCGGGCAAGGCCGGCAATATATCGCTATGCCGAATGTGGCCGCGCCGAATGTGCAAGCGCCGCCCCTAGGATGAGGAGACATAATTTTTTTTTTTTTTTTTTTTTTTTTATTTTTTTTTTTGCCTCGATTCGCGTGAACCGACGCGCGTCGGCCCCCACGGCCGCCCTCGCCTATAAAAGGCGAGAGGCGCGTGAGGGGCGGGCACTTAGCTCCAGCCGCGCCCGCCACTCACGCATTCGAGGTTCACTTTCGGTCTCCGCATCCGGGATCTTCCTCCTCATTCGGTAAGGCATTTGCACTTTCGATTCTTTTGAGTTGTTTACGCTTTCGGGGCTGGGTTGGGCTGATCTAGGTAAGATTCGGATGCCACTATCGGCCCTATTGAACACGATTTCGTTTTTCTTCATAGCTCGGAAGCCAAGGCACTCTTTTGGAGCAATCGCATATGTCCGAAAGCTATTCGTCCGGGATTCGGCCAAAACAGCCCACGAATCCGCATCCGGCTCTCCGCTTTTTGCGCCGACATGTGGCAGCCGGCTAAGCCAATCCGGATCGCAGAACATGTCACACGATTCGGGAGCCGCTTTGGGGAGCCGTAAATAGTTGTACCGATTCGCGTCGTAGCGCCCGCGATAGCGGCTCCGTGGTCGGCTTGTCCGCCGAAGAAACCGTTAGCGGTCAAGGGAGCGCCGGGTGGCAGGTGAAGAATACGCCGAATCTGCGGAATGTGACGGTGCAGAAAGAAGCGCAATGGGCCCGCCGGATCGGATGGGGGTGAAGGCATCGAACTGGACCGACCCGTAGAAACCGCCGTGTCGAATCGGGGCACACCGGCATCATATGCCGATCTAAGATTGACGAGGAGCGTCTCGACTCGTACCAACGCAACGGCCTTCCGAGCGCCTTTGAGCGCGAAAGGAGCCGGCTCCGGGACGAGGTTACACCGAAACCGAGGCCGAATGAGGCCGTTGTGTTCCGCGACTTCTTCATCGCCGGGTTGAGGTTTCCGTGGCTCCGTTCTTTGTAGCCGTTACGCAAAAATTCCGCCCGCAGATCCACCATCTAACCCCGAATGCGATCGCCCCGGCTCAAAGATATACGCCATGGCCACGAAGATGATGGGCCACGAGCCGAGTGTTGCCCATTTCGTGAAGCTTCATTGCACACACTTCCACTCGAAAGTGGGGAAAGTTGATGGGCGGCCCAATATTCGCGCCGAGTATGGGTCTTACAATTTCGTGCCGGCTCCGGGGCAAGAGCAAGACCGCTTGGTACCCACCTTCAAAGAGAAGTGGGAAGAATGGACCAAGTTTTGGTTTTACATTCGGGTTGCCTCGGACGAGGAGATAGACGCCGCAGAGTAAGGCGTCGCCGGGCTAACCCGCTGGTGTCTTTGATGACCGTGATGATTGGCGAGAAACATCCGCCTCACGACGCTTTCGGACCGGGCAGATCACGCGGTCGCGGAAGCGTACTCTCTACCGCCGGCAAACTAGCCGTGACTTGCGAAGAAATGATAGCTATCGACGAGTGGCCCTTATGCGAACTTGTGAAATTCGAGCCTATTCGGGACATCGGTGGCTATCGGGGTCCAGGGATTATCTTCTCGAGCGCCCGGATCACTTTACCTCGGACGCAAAGATACCCGGGCCGCTACCGGGAGAAGAAGGTCGTCCGGTTGTGCGGGCCGTATGGAGAAAGGGAGCACAAGAAGAAAATGATTCGACTTGGAAATTCTCCTAGGAAGAACCGCATTCTAGATCGCATGGGTATTCGGTATTCGGAGAGGCCGCCCCGAAGCCCGAAAGCGCCCAAGGCCCAAAGCGGCGATGATGTCAATGAGCCGGAAGCTGGCCCAAGGCGCGGGACAGGATCGGGAGCGCCCAGATCAGCCCCCGCACAGCACCCTGGTCCTTCTGCACCGATTCGGGCTGCCAGCACCGTTGCCGCCGAGAAGCGAAAGCGCGCAAGGCAAAGCCGGGAACGCCCGGAACCGGAGGCTCGCGATGTTCAGGTATGCCGCGAAATGGCCGGACGACTGTGGACCAAGCCTTTGAAAAGCAGCTCTAAATTCTCCTTGGGCTTCCTGGGGGTCCCAGGGCCTTTGCATGCCGAAATGGTAGAGCCGGACACGCGTTGCGCATTAGGGCGTAGGCTTTGGCATCCCGGCGTCATGGACTAATGTGACATTTTTGCCCTTATGTTTTGGGGCGAAACCGGCGGTTCTAGCTCGATGGCCGGAACGCGCAAGAAAATTGCCGACCCATGCCGCTTGCCTCCGAAAGCGCACCCGACGCCCGAGTTCCCTAGGCGTGAGCTTGAAGAGGCCGACGAGACACCTCCGGGGCGCTTTCGCGATGACGAAATGACCCGGGGCCACTGGTGTACTGCGGCCGGTGCGGCGCCCGCTCCAATGCCGCGCCGCTCCCGCGGAAGCGTCCCTTCGGACCGGACCCGAATCCGGCCGGGAGACCGGGTAAGTCCCGATTCCACCGCGAGCTAAGTCGCATGACCCCGAAACCGCGGCGTGTGCTCTATTTGGACATGGCAGGCTCTCCTTAGAGCGAGCCCTGCGAATGCGACCACATGCGCGTGTATTCGGGGTGCTCATCTCCCGAGGACACGAGCCCGCACCGTGAAAGGACTTACCAACTTGCTCGTGCTCTAGGGGCGGCTTCGGACGCCGCTTAATCGCGGGTGGATCGCCGCGCAAGCGGCTTGCCGTCCGGCGCGGCGGGTGTCGCTTTCGCGGACCGGGCAAAGACCTCCTTTAGTGCCACCACCACCGAAAGGATCGACCAAGGTGGATCGCCGTAGCTCCTCTCGGCCATCAATTTCCACGCTATTTCGTAAGTTTTCGACCCCGAATGATCTCGAGTCTTTTCCTTTTCGGGTTGTTTACATTCTCACTCTTTTCGTCGCGCAGCAACTGTTATAAGTGCCGCGCTCGCAAGCGCGGATTGCGCCATTGCCGCTTTCGTTGAGTCTAAACTCACCGAAAGCGAGGCCGAGGCGCGCAGCCGAAGGAGGAGCCGGCGCAAGCTCGCACCGAGCTTAACGAGAGAGAAGACGGCGCGCGAGCAGCCGAAGCGGGACGCCCAGACCGCCAGACCGAAAGGAACACCCAAAACCAACCGCAGCGGTCCGCCCGTCGCAAGAACTCGACGAACTTAACCAGGCCGCTACCATATTCGCGTCTCGGTGGCCGGAGTTGGCGACGAGGTGGTGGTGCCCGCTATCGGGGAGGACACCTCGGTGTTTGATTTTGCCAGTTCCTCCGGACCGGGCTCGCCGCATTGGAGGGCCAAATGGAGCTCGGACGCCGCCGGGCCGCCCTTGAAACCACCCGTGCGCGTGCAAGGCGCCGAAGGACGCGGGCCGTCCACATGCGGCCACACTTCCGCTCCCGATGACGTGGACCGCTCGGGTCCCGGATGGGGACGCACACGAGGCCGCCGTGAAGTTCTTCGCCGTTTCGGAACGGTGGCGGTCGCAATCTCGGCTTGCTTCGGGCGGCACTAAGCGTGGCGGAGGTAAACCGCCGAATGGCGCTTGTCACTTTTGATGGGTTGGGTTAGGAATCTTTTAACTAACATGACCATTTTCGTGCTTCTTTCTTTTAGGGGGATGAGGCGGAAGAGGCCATTATCCGTGACCGGGTCGTGGCCTACATTCGGGTAGGGACGAGCGCGAGGCGGCCGCGGCGGGCGACACGCCATCCTCGGCCGCGCTTCGGTCTCCGGAGATGGCCCGTGCGCCCGAAAGTGCCGCACGAGTCGATCAACGGTGCCGCGAACCCTTCCGCGGCGGCGCCCACCGGCCGGGCGTGCTCGGGTCCTCGTCTCCCGCCGAAACCGCGGCTAACTCTTGATGTATCCCTTTGTAAGAACTTAACTCCCGTCGTGCTTGGCCCGCGTGGCCGTGTTTGTGGCCTCGCGTGGGCCGGGGTTCGGGGAACCCTAGAACTTCTTGAACATATTTTGCGGTACCGGAACCGAATGCGTTCATAGTTTAACTATTTGTTTGTTTTCTGCGCGATTGTGTTACCGCTTTGATCAAATGCGCCGCATTCGGGGACTTGAAAATTCCGGATCCGCGAATGCTTTGTAGAATGAACTTTTTGAGCGCACCACCATTGTGTGGAACACCACGTCCCCCTTGGTTCAAGCGGTGGCGGGCGCATTCGGGGTAATTCCTCCTTAAGCTCCCGGCGTTGCGTGTAGGCTTAGAGCGCCGCCCCCCCCGAATTTGAGCGGTGGAGGGCACATTCGTGAGTTTTTGAGTTAAGCCCTCCAGCGTTGCATGGAGACTTAGAGCGCCACCCCCCCCCCCCGAATTTGAGCGGTGGAGGGCGCATTCGAGAGTTTTTGAGTTAAGCCCTCCAGCGGTGCATGGAGACTTAGAGCGCCGACCCCCGAATTTGAGCGGTGGAGGGCGCATTCGAGAGTTTTTGAGTTAAGCCCTCCGCGGTGCATGGAGACTTAGAGCGCCCCCGAATTTGAGCGGTGGAGGGCGCATTCGAGAGTTTTTGAGTTAAGCCCTCCCCGGTGCATGGAGACCTAGAGCGCGCCCCCGAATTTGAGCGGTGGAGGGCGCATTCGAGGGTTTTTGAGTTAAGCCCTCCGGCGGTTGTTTTTACTTAAGAGTTTGTAGTGGTTATTACAAAATGCATATGCGTTCTGCACAGCCACTGAATGGAACTCGTATGGCCTCATTGGCGTAAACCTGGATGAGTCCCTGTCTCGAAGCGGTAGGAGTCGGCTTCTAACGCCCGAATAGGCGCGCCTATGCCCTTTCTCGCTTATAGGCAGTAGAGCACCGAACCGCATCCGTAGACCGGATCCCAAGCCTTATGTTTGCCCCAAGCTTGCCGCGGGCCGGAATCCCGAATATGGACTAGTCGCCGTGTAGGAGCCGGTATTTTCGGTCATTCTTGGGAGTAGGGAGGCGCGCGTTTCGCAAGCATCTGCTATTGCGCGCTTGCTGATTTTGCTTAGGGGCCGATTCTATACTCGGGCCGCACCGGCTTCTCCAAGCTCACAACCGAAACGGGAGGACTAGTACCGACTCCCTCCCCGACTCCTCCCGAGTTGAACCCGGGCTGTGCCTATTTGCTCGCTCTCACAACCGAAACGGAGGACGAGTGCCGGCTCCTTTCCCGACTCCTCTCATTCCTACTAGCCTTAATTTTCGAGCGGGATGAGTTTGTTTTGACTGGCATGGCTTTGCATTATGGGAGGTGTTATGCATATATAATGCCGTTTGGGTCATCGTGCCGTCAAACACCTTTTACACCATAACGCCGTTGTACGTTTGTTAGGTGAGTCATAAATTTGACTCGTCTCGTAGGCCGAATGGCTAGATTATATAATCTCGGTCGAGCTCCCGGTTTTTATCATGGCTGCTAAGACCTTTGTTTTTTGTTTTACCACCCTTGAGATCCCGCTTATGTCTTGCTGGAATGGGAGGTTTTGGGATTTGTATTGCCGTGAGACCAAATGCCGCATTCGCTACCCAGCTCTCACTAGCCGGATCGAAGTGGGCATTCGGCCTTTTTACTCCCGCTTTGTATGCCATATTCGGCCGATAACGCTCGATAATGGTGCAAGACAAAGACTCCTTTTGAGAGACCGAGGGGTTCTGTCGGCCGGAGCTCGCTCGATAGTGGTGCGATCAGCTCCTTTCGAGAGTCCGAGGGACCCTAATTGCGCACATTCTCGAGGCATTGCTCGATATAGCGGGTGTCCGCTTTTGATTGTGATGTTAAACACCCCGAGCGCCTTTGGTGTAATTATACCGGCAGAATATGATGAATAAGAAGTCTGACATTGCAGATGAAAATTGATTGTAACTTTGCGTTATCGTAACCTTCGGGTCTTTTTCTCCGAGGTTCGTTTCACCCGAGGCGTTGTTTGCACGCATTCGGCGTTTTGCCGATTTCGCGATACTTCAGCGTTTTTGCCGAGTTCGCCTGCAGCGCTTTGTTGCGCGCATTTGGGTTGTTTGGTGCATTCATGATGCTTCAGCGTTTTGCTGAGTATACTAGCCGTTTTTGGCTTTTGGTTGCTTGCAACCCGACGAAAACTTTCTCCGAATAGGGTCGTGACACATATGGCATCGACTTTTCGGATCGGAGAAAACGTTACGGATCCACACTTTAGGGGAAACGTGAATTGAAAAATATTAAACAGGGGTACATAGGGACGCCTCATTAAAAAACCTCACACCTCCGAAAAGGCTTCCCCTGCGAGGAAAAAGAGCGCGCCCCTCGAATTGTGTTCCGTAGAATTAAGAAAGGAAAATTACAACCCCGATGGGGTAATTTCATGGGTAGAAGCGGCGCAGTTGTCGGCGTTCCGGGTATGGCCGGACTCGTGCCGTCCTCTTTCACCGGCGTGTAGACTCCTTCTTTTACCATTCTTGCGACGATGTACGGCCCGTACCATGGCGATTGCAATTTGCCTTGCTTGTCGGGTTGCCGAATAAGGACCATATCTCCCGGGTTGATGACTCCGCCTCAACACTTTTTATCTCTCCAAGCCTTTGTTTCCGATGGTACTGTCGAGGACGTTTTTCGCCGCCTGTAGCCTTAGTGAATCGGCCCGTCTCGAGCCGAGTGTACCGCCGTTCGGGGTGGTGGCCATGATCTCGTTCGGAAAGATCCCACCGCACCTCTTCCGGGGTAACGGCTTCTTCCCCGAAGAGAAGTCTCGAAAGGCGTGAAACCGGTAGCGCGACTTGGATATATTGTGCCCCCACACCGTAGCCGTTAACTCCCGGGCCCATCTACCTTTCTTCTCGGTGTTTTCGAGGGTCTTGGATATGGTAGTGAATATGTCACCGTTAACCCGTTCAACCGCGCCATTCGATTCTCGGGTGATTTATCGAAGCAAACGTCGGTTTGATCCCCAGTCTTCACGAAAGTTCTGAACTTGGGTGTCAAACCGCTTCCCGTTGTCCACCGTTATGTAGGAAGGAACCCCGAATCTGCAGATGATTCTTCGCCACACGAAGCCGACTAAGGTGCCGGATGATATTGTCGCCAACGCTTTAGCTTCAACCCATTTGGTGAAGTATTCCAGTGCCACCGCAGGTGAATTTCATATTCCGTGCGCCGGCGGGAGCGGTCCGACTATGTCGATGCCCCATCTCCGTAGCGGCCAAGTTGGACATATCGGGAGGTTAGATTTGCCGGAGCCCTCGGTGTTTTGCGAACACGGCAGCCCCGGCACGATTTCACCGGTTGCTTGGCGTCCTCAACGGCGGTTGGCCAATAAAAGCCTTGTCTCATTGCTCGTGAGCGATTTCATGCGGACCTCGTGGGCCCCGCAAGTTCCCGAATGTATATCGTGCAAAAGCCGGACCCCTCGTTCCGGCCGATGCACTTCGCAGTGGTGCTACCACTCCCTCCTTGTACGCATTCTCTCCGATTATGGAGTATTGCTTGGTTCTGGACTCCATCCTTTGTTGTAGCTTCTGTCTCCCGGCTCATAAGTTCCCAGATGAATGCCCATATCGGTGCTCTCCGGTCGTCACTCGCGATAGCGTGAATTACTGCGGTCGTTCCTCCTCCGTCTCGCACCGCGCCGGCCGTCAAGACCCGGGGTAGAAAACATCGGCGGGCAAGGGGTGTTTTGGGCCGCGGCTTTTGCCGCGCGTCGCCTGTGTTGTCCGCCCTTGGGATGTATTGCAAGGTGAAACCAAGGAAATATTTCTCCATTCGCCGAACGGCTTCCCGGATACTCGGCCGCAGCCGGTTCCTTTTTTGTGTATTCCTTTCGGATGTGCCCCACAATTACTTGCGAATCGGACTTGATGACGCATCTGCGGATTCCTAGCGCTCGGAGTTTCGAGACCCAGAACCGCTCGTATTCGGCCGTGTTGTTGGTGGTGCGATATCGTAGCCTTGCTGCGTATCGCGGCTTTGGGCCTTGATTGGAGGTGTCAATACCGCGGATATGCCTCGCTCCCGGTCCGAGCACCATGCCCCATCCGTGTGCACCGTCCATTCCGGTTCCTCGAAGCCGAGGGTGGTGTTGTCCCCACATGGGGTCCAATCCGCGATAAAGTCCGCTATGACCGCGACTTGATGGCCGATCTGTGCTCGAAGTCAATGACATATTCATTCAGCTCGGACGCCCACTTGCCTATCCGGCCTACCGCTCGCGTTTCGAACGGGGCTTCTAGGGCCGAGCGAGACAAAACCCGAATGTGATGAGCCCGAAAATAGTGCTTGAGCTTTCGCGACGCCATGACCACCGAATATGCGATTTTCTCCAGCTCTGAATAGTTTGCCTTCGCCGATGTCAACGCTTCGATACGAAATAGATTGGGAACCGTCGTAACTTCCCCTCGTTCTCTTTTTCTTCCACGAACCGCGCTCACCGCGGCGTGACGCCGCTATGTATAGTAACAGGTCGCATCGCGATGGGCTTGATAATGTTGTGGCCTTTGACAGTAAGCTTTTAGGTCATCGAATGCTTGCCGCCGAGCCGGCCCTATCCGAAACCCTCGAATTTTTAGGATTCGGAAAAATGGAAGGCCCCGTTCGCGCTCTCGGATATGAACCTCCCCGAGCAGCGATCATCCCGCTGAGCTTCGCACCCGCTTTTTGGTCTCGGGCGGTCTCATGTTCACAATAGCGGCAATCTTGTCTCGGGTTAGCTTCTATGCCTCTCGGCGGATACCGACATCCCAACATCTTGCCCTTGCTCACCCCGAATATGCATTTTTCCGGGTTTAGCTTCAGTCCGCTTGCTCGAAGGTTCACAAAAGTTTCCTTTAGATCCTCGATGTGTGTGCTTTTCTTATCGCTTTTCACCACTATATCATCCACGTAAGCGACCAGGTTTTTCCTCTTTTCTCGCTCCCTAAAGACCTCGTCTCGTCATTCCGGAGAAAGTAGGGCCGGCGTTGCGGACCACCCTCGGGCATGCGCTTGTAGCAAAAGGTTCCCCGGGAGTGATGAAACTCGTTTTCTCCCGGTCTTCTTCATTCAGCCATACCCGATGGTATCCCGAGAAACAATCCAAGAAACTTAACAACTCGCAACCGGACGCGATATCGACTAGCTTGTCGATCCGCGGTATGGTATGGGTCTTTCGGGCAGTGTTTGTTTAGATCTCGTGAAATCCACGCACATGCGCCATTTGCCACTTTTCTTCTTGGCCATTACCACATTGGCTAGCCATTCCGGATACCGTGACCGGCTCGATCACATCTCGCGTCCAAGAGCCTTTGCACTTCGGCCGCCGCGTCGCTCTTTCGGATGACATCTTCCTCAACTTTTGCTTCCGTGGCTTTGTCGTTTTGCCGACGTTGAGGCCGTGGCCGGGCCAATTCCCCGTCAACCCCTTGAGGTCTTTAGTAGTCCACGCGAATACGTCCTTATTCTCAGCCGAAATGCTAGCGGCTCCGAAGCGTCCCCGTTCCGAAAGACTTGCCCCGATATGCACGCACTGATCCGGGCGGTTTGCCGATACAGGCACTCTTCTCGTGCCCTCGTCTGGCTCTGCTCTCCGCTCTTTCCGCTCTGGGGCTTCGTTTGTATCCTCTTTCCTTGCAGGCTTTTTTACCTCGTGCACCATGCTGTAACCCGGTATTGGTTTGCCATCTATCTTTCTGGCTGCGATTTGATCGCCATGCACCGTGATTACCCCGAAAGGGGAGGGCAGCTTCATGCATAGGTAGCTCTGCTTGATTATGATGTCAAACTTGTTTATGATGCCCCTTCCGAAGATTGCCGTATATGGGTATTCCATTTGTACCACATCAAACGATATCTCCTCCGCCCGCACTTTCTCTCCTTCGCTAAACGCTACAGTGAGTGTCTTCTTCCCAAGTGCATCTATTTTCTTTCCACCAAAGCCGAATAAGGCATTGCCCGCCTGATCGAGCGAACGCCTGTCAAGTTTCATGCTATCATACGCTTTGGTGAACAGGATGTCCGCCGAGCTCCCGTTGTCAATAAGAATGTTGTGTAGAGTGTACCCGCCACGAAAGCGGTTGCCACGAAAGCATCATAGTGCGGGTAATCCCGGATCCGATTATCCTCTTCGGTGAAGGTGATGGGTCAGTAGCTTCCACGCGGCCCGAGTCGCCGGAGCGGCCGATGATACAGCCATTACGCGCCTCGATATTCTCTTCGTTCTCTTGCCGTCATGCTCTATATTGGAACCTCCAATGATGGCGTATATGTGCCCGTTGGATGGCATCACATTCGCGGGTGCTACGGTGTGTACGATCTCGCAACTCCTTGGAAGTTTCTCGCCTTGCCGACTCGCTGCCGCTGCTTTTGTCTATTCTCGGTAGGCGCGAGGAAGACACGGCCCGATGCGGCATCGGATGCGCGATCATCGCCGCCGGTATTGTTGGTACCGCATGCTTGGCGACCCTCCCCAATGCGCATGAACATTTGGGGCGAGGTACGGATACCCCGGCGCCCGGACGGAAAGCGGCCATTTGATGGGGGAAAGCGTAGGGTTGTGACGGTGCCGTGTGGAATACGTGCTTTGCGGTTTCCGTTTTCCCTATGGCGTCATCTCTTTCCTTTTGCTCTTTGGCCCGCTGCGTGTATTTGCGTCTACGGTGAAATGGCCTTTGTTTTCGCCGCATACGCAACAATACGGTGTTTTAGGGGCGCCACCATTGCGCCCTCGTCCGCGTCCGCCTCTGTTTCCCCGTCCTCCCCGATTCTGCTGACCTCCGCCTCGGTTTTCATGAGACTGGCCGTCATGCCGCCGGCGGTGCCCGGTTGGGTGACTCTTCCCGGAGGTTGTTGACATAGCCTTGATTGGACCCCCACCTCGCCGATTCCGCTGGTTTTGTTTCGGGGTGTTTTGCTTGAGGCTATTCCCGGAGACCTTGCGCTTACGCAAGTCTTCTTGATATGGCGAACTTTCGCATTTCATCAAACAACCGCTTCACGTTTTGGGTACCTCCCCGGTTAACAATTCTGCGCACGGACCGATCTTGAGGCCCCGATGGCCGATGCAATGACCGTTTCGTCGGACATTCGGGACTTGCGCCCTCGTCGAATGATACGCTCCAGGTACTTGGCCATTGGCTCATCGTCCGGTTGATGCAAGGTGAGCAAGTCCATAATGGTTTTCTTGTTGGCCTCGAAGGCCCCGAAACGTTGCCAACAGCTCCTCTTTCGCTGTCTCCATGACCGGATGGACAAGGGCCGCAGCGACATGAACCAGTCGTGCGCCACATCTTGCATGGCCAAGATCAAAGTTTTGGCCAACAAGGCTTCGTTGCCACCTGCCGAATATATTGCAGCCTCATAGCTTGATATGAACCTTCTTGGATTAGATTTGCCGTTGAAATGCGGGATCTTGGGCTTGTAACCGGATGGCCATGGGTATTTCTGCAGTTCTGGGGACAACGAGGATGCCATGTCAATCGAGTCCGGTACCCCCTTGCCCGAGGCTGATCCTGTGTACCGACTTCACTTTCGGTTTCGGCCCTTGCGCCGAGTGCCCGAATCTCCCGCCGTAACCATTCCCGCCTCCCCGGGCTGCTCGGTCGACGGCCACTTGAGTTGCCGATATTCGTTTCTTGCTTCGATGTCTCCCCGTAGCCGATCCCGATACGCTTTTAGTTCTTCAATTCCGGAGGTGTGCTCGTCCAAAGCATCTTTAGGAGCTTGGAATTCCGTAGCATCAACTCATCCATCACATTCGGGGCTTCGGGCTCCGGTTGGACCTCGGCGTCATCCGCAGCCACTTCGCGGCAATGCCCCCTCGGGCCGATCCGCGTTCCGGCGACCGACCCGAATACGTTGTCCTCAATAGCCGGATCCGCTTGCCGAGGAGCCGGATCGGCGGAGGAACCGCTGATCCCGATGCGGTGGGCTCGGTGCGTGGCGGATCCGAGCCGTTTGCGTGGAAGGAACAGTTTCTTCCACGGATGGCATTGTCTTCCCCGATAGCTGGACCTCTAGCTTTTCCCTTTGGTGGCATGACAAGTCCGTGCGCCAACCACGGTGGGCGCCAATGTTGTTTCAGCCCTTTGGGGTTGCACCCCCTGAAGGACCCAAACGGGGAGATAAAGGAAATGCGAACTACAAAACGAAATGAACAAAGCACGAACCTTATATTCCTTGTGCTCCGGCAAAAACGCACGGAGTCCGTGAAGTCCCCTACATCGTCCCCAGAGGGGTCTACTTATAGGAAGCCGCGTTACATTTTGTACAAGAATGCCCTCGGCAACCCTAATTTCAACGTACAGGAGCAGCCGACACGGGGCAGACAAGTAAATGGACCGAGGGCCCACCTATGCCGGTCAACCACCGACCAGGACGTATTCGGGCTCTCGTCTCTGCCCAGCCGCCGAATGCGTCCAGTCTCGAGCCGAATGCGCGCCCTCTCGCGCTATCGGGATTTCCTCCTGGCGCCCGTCGGCGCCGGATGCACGCATTCCCGCGCTATCGGGGCTCCGCCGGCGACGAGGCCGGATACGCGCCTTCCCGCGCTATCGGGGCTTCCGCTCGGCGCGATGCCGGATGCGCGCCGTCCGCCGCACGGAGCTTCCGCTCGGCGCCGGCCGGTGCGCGCCTTCCCGCGCCATCGGGGCTTCCGCGGGCGCCGACGCCGGATGCGCGCGTCCCGCGCTATCGGGGTTTCCGATCGGCGCGACACCGGATGCGCGCCGTCCCGCGCTTATCGGGGTTTTCGACAGCGCCGACCCGGATGCGCGCCGTCCCCGCTATCGGGGTTTCGATCGGCGCCGACACCGGATGCGCGCCTTCTGCGCTATCGCCGCACTCGCGCACATTAAACACATGAGGCGTATACGATTAGAGGGGACGGGGTGGCCAATTCCGCTCCTGCCCCCAACAGTAGACATGATGTGGGAACTTGGGATCTTCAAAACCCGGTGGCTGCTTGACATATACTTCTTCTTGTATAGGACCATTGAGGAAAGCACTCTTCACATCCATTTGATGTAGCTTGAAGTCATGATGGGCAGCAAAGGCTAAAAGCATTCGAATTGCTTCAAGCCTTGCCACCGGTGCAAAGGTTTCCTCAAAGTCCAAGCCTTCAACTTGTGTGAAGCCTTGAGCCACCAATCTTGCCTTGTTCCTTGTTACAACTCCATTCTTATCTTGCTTGTTGCGGAAAACCCATTTGGTACCAATGATGTTTGTGTTGGGTCTTTCCACCAAAGTCCACACTTGGTTTCTTTCAAAGTTGTTGAGCTCTTCTTGCATGGCCATGACCCAATCCGGATCACCAAGTGCTTCCTTCACCTTGAGAGGCTCCAAAGAGGAAACAAACGAGTAAAATTGGCAAAAATTGACCAAGTGAGAACGAGTTGTTACCCCTCTTTTGATACTCCCAAGGATATTGTCAACGGGATGGTCATGTTGAATAGTTTGCCTTAGCCTTGGATGCTCAACACTTTCATCTTCATTTTCTTCATAACCATCAGCATCTTCTTGCTCAAGTATAGGCTCCAGGTTGAGCCCTTGAACCGGGTGAAGTAGGAGTTGGAGAAGTCCGCCGAGGTGGAGGGCACGGCACCGCCGCGCCTAGGCGCGGCTGACCGCCGCACCGCTCGATCTCCGGCGGTGAGTGCGCACCTTCTGGCGAGTTTATCGGAAATTGGTGCAACAGCAGCTTGGGAATCCTCACCATCTGACCCTTGTTCTTCTTGTGGTCTTACATCACCAATGGCCATTTGCTTGATTGCCTTACAAGGTGGATCCTCCTTTCCTACAACACTTGAATCAATTTGCTCTACTTGAGAGCCGTTAGATTCATCAAATGTCACATCTACCGTGACCTCAGTTCTACCCAAGGTTTTATTGAAGACACGGTAGGCATGCTCATTTGATCCATAACCAATAAGAATTCCTTCATCTACCTTAGATGCAAACTTAGGGGCTTTGGGTCTTTTGCTAAGTATGAAACACTTGCACCCAAAAACCCTAAAGTAAGACACCTTAGGTTTGTTACCGGTTAGAATCTCATAGGAAGTCTTGTTGAGCTTCTTGTGTAAGTAGAGGCGGTTGATGGCATGGCAAAGTTTGTCTTGACGGCATCTACCCAAAATAGATCCGAAGTCTTGTACTCATCAAGCATTGTTCTTGCCATGTCAATGAGTGTTCTATTCTTCCTCTCTACTACACCATTTTGCTGGGGGGTGTATGGTGCTGAAAATTCATGCTTGATGCCTTCATCTTCAAGGAACTCTTCAACTTGAGTATTCTTGAACTCGGCCCCATTATCACTTCTTATCTTCTTGATTTGGAGACCAAATTCTCTTTGTGCCCTTCTAACAAAAGTCTTCACTTTGTCCCGTGCACGGCACTTATCATAGACAAAGAATACCCAAGTGAAGCGAGAATAATCATCAACAATAACCAAGCCATACTTATCACCCCCTAGGCTGAGGTAGGCAACCGGTCCAAAGAGATCCATATGAATCAACTCCAAGGGTCGAGTGGTAGTGAGGTACGCCCACTTGCTTCCCTGCTTGGCATGAGCTGCATATCCTGTCTTCCTCAAATTGAACATTAGTTAGTCCAAGAATATGGTTGTCTTTTTGGAGTTTGGCCAAGTTCCTCATCCCAACATGAGCTAGTCGGCGATGCCATAACCAACCCATGCTGGATTTTGCCACTAAACAGGTCTCAAGCTTAGCTTTCCCTTTGCTGAAATCAACTTGGTACAGCTTATTCTTGAGTGTTCCCGTAAAGACAATAGAGGAATCCTCCCTCTTAAAGACTTCCACACCCACATCGGTGAAGAGACAATTGTAGCCCATCTCACACAATTGTGAAACAGACAAACAGATTGAACTTCAATGATTCAACATGAAAGACATTTGAAATTGAATGCTCAAGTGTTATAGCAACTTTACCAAGACCAACTACTCCCCCTTTAGAGTTATCAGAAAGATGATGTTGTCACCGACTTTTGTAGTTGGGGAGTAGGATGAAAACATACTCTTATCTCCGGTCATATGATTTGTACATCCACTGTCAAGCACCCAACTTGATCCACCGGAGGAGTATGCCTGCAACACAAGTTTAGTTGCTTGATTTAGGTCCCCAATCTTTCTTGGGGACTTCAAGGTTAGTCACAAGAACTTTGGGAACCCAAATAGAAGTATTGCGAAAAAACATTTCTACCATTGCCAACAAATTTGGCAAACACCTTCCCCTTAGTGTCATGCTGCAAAACAAAGTTAGAGTTCAACACTTGGAGAGGTGTCTTGACACTTGATTGATAGAAGCCTTCTTTCTTAGGTGCCATGATAGAAGTATTTGACTTCTTGGGGATCTGATTCTTCTATGGAACCTGTTTCTTGGGCTTAACATGAGAAGCAGCAGTGCTGGTAGCCTTCCCTTTCTGTGGGGGTGCGGCACTGCCGCACCCAACCGCGGCACTGCCGCGCTTGGCAGCTGCTGCAGGCTGGGGTCGCTTCTGCGCCACACGCTGTGCAGGCTTATCTGTACCAGCCTTGCCCTTGCTCATGAATTGGACACACTCAATGCCATTTACCATCTTTCTTCCATTTGTCTTGGCACCTTTCTTGAGTCCAAGACCATCCTTGATGCGAGGATTTCTTCCATCTTTATATTGTGGCATCTTTGGTTGATTCACTTTGCCACCTGCCACTTGCTTGCTGTTTTTGCCTTTTGTGTCCAACATGTTGTTCAACCTAGCAATCTCATCTTTCATAGCTCTCATATTTGCAAGGTTAGTGGAATAAGCATTTATATCAAGATTATAGCACTTTCCACAACCTTCACCGGTGGAGGCCTTAGAATTGTCACTTGTGCTAGAGAGAGGTGGGGTGCTCTCACAAAGATGACTATATTGCTTCTCAAGTTTGTTGTGCTTTTCAACTAAGACACAATACTTGTCATTGAGTGCAATATTGATCTTCTTTGTAAGAGCAAGCTCTTTCCTCAAAGAGCTTGTTTCCCTTTTCTCTTGCTCAAAAGCTTCCTCACTATCAATATAGAGATTTTCAGTCTTTTCAATGACATTTTCTCTATGTTCTAGCTCAGCTTTGACATGTTCTAATTCCTCCATGAGTGCTGCAATAAAACGCTCAGTTCTAGGATCAAGATTCTTAGCGGGCTTCAAGCTCTCGCTAGAATCTTCATCACTAGAATCACAGGTCACTACTTGAGATGTCACTAGGAGGTGAAGAAGAGGATTTCTTGTTCAGTTTTACCTTTTCACCTTTTGCCATAAGGCAAATGTGATGAGAGTCATCATCATCGGACATGTTGTTGAAGAGTCTTGGTGAAGAAGATGTGTTGTGTATAGCTACTGTTGCAATCTCTCCATCTTCATCACTTGACTCTCTATTTGAGTCCCACTCATGCCCAATGTGTGCCTCTAGGCATTCTTGTATCTTCTCTTCCCATCTTTTCTTTCTTTCTTGTTCTTGCCTTGATTTTTCTCAAGTGGACATTCAGCAATAAAGTGTTCGGTGCTGCCACATCTGAAACATGTCCTCTTTTTCTTGCTAGGGAACCTTCTCTTGGTGAGTTTGTAGCCATTGTTCTTGATATCTTTGCTGTAGTTCTTTATAAACAATGACATGTCTTCTATCTTCTTGTGATCAGCCCCATTGTCATCACTTTCACTTGATGTGGATGTTGAATCTTCTTCTTGTGGTGCTTGCTTGATCTCCTTGGGCTGACTTGTTGAAGCTTGCTTGCTGCCCTTGTGATTGCAAGCTGAAGTATGCTTGTGAGGCTTGCTAGCTTTGAGTGCAACTTCCTTGATCTTCATCCCATCAAGCTTGGATTGAAGCTCACCAAGCCTCTTTCTTTCATTTGCTTCTTCTCTTTGCATATCAAAGGTCAACAAACGTCCAAGCACATCATTTGGAGTGAAGTGCTCAAACTTCTTCTTGTCTCTAATCAATGTCACCACGGTTTCATTTCTTGGAGAGTAGGCTTCAAGCATCACCTTCACAACTTTGTGATCATCAAGATCCACACAACCAAATCCTTTGATTTGTCCAACCAACACCATCAATCTATCAAACATTTCTTGTGGCCCTTCTTCACCTTTGATCACAAATCGGTTGAGCTTGGCCATCAAGACTTCAATTCTTGCCTTCCTCACTTTATCAACACCTTCATGTGCAGTGATCAAGGCATCCCAAATCTCTTTTGCCACATTGACATACATCACTCGGTTGTACTCATTGCCATCAAGAGCACTCAACAAGATGCTTGTGGCTTGACTGTTGAATTGGGCAGCTAAGAATTCTTCATTTGTTGGGTCTTCGGGGTTTTGTGGCTGCTGCACTCCCTTCTCCACAATCTCCCAAAGCCCTTGATGAACACCTGAAAGGTAGTTTCTCATCAAGTGCTTCCACTTGGCATAGTTAGTCCCATCAAACCGGGGTAACTTGCCCATGGGCACATTGACAATAGACTTGCGATCACGATGAGTTAGATGAGAATAATTAAAGGATACAGCGGTGTATTTCTTCTTGTTTCTTGCGCTTTGCCCTTGTCCTTGATGCTCTTCTTCTCATCCTTCTTGTGGCTTCCTTTGGGATTCTTGGAAGAGTGATATGAGACATCATCATCACCATCATCTGAGCTGCTAGAGAGCTCACTAGATGATGACAACTCAATTTCTTGCTTCTTCTTCTTCTCCTCTTCCTTAGCTAGTGCCTTGGCCTTTCTTCTTTCTTCTCTTTGCTCTCGGATAACCCTTCTAGCTTCTTTTCTGCTCAACTTATCCTCGAGCTCTCTTCTTTTCTTGAGTGCTTCTCTTCTCTCCTTCTTTCTTCTTCTTCTTCTCTCGGCATCACTCACATCCGTGGTCTTGCCACCATCTCGGATAGTGGCATTATCAGCAGTGGACATAGATGCGTCACCTTGCTTTCGTCTTCGTGGTGTGCGGTTCAACACTCTTTGCCTTGGGGGCTTGCTTCGATGCTCCGGCTTCTTCCATACTTCACGCGGTTAAGCGTATACGAAGCAAACTGTGCTCGATACCACTTGTAGGATCTCCCGGAAGAGTAAATCGGCCTAGAGGGGGTGAATAGGCTGCAAGAAAATTTCTTCGAACCGCGTCGTCCCAGAGGGCGCGGCACCGCCAGCACAGTACCCGCGGTGCTTGCGCGCTATGCGACGAGAAACAGAACAGAGTGTAATTCGAAATCTGTGCAGAAACAAGTTTACCCAGTTGCTTTCCAAGCTTCCTACACCTGCAGAGAGTACAGAACGAGAGCCAAACACAGCTCAAGATGTAGTAGGAAGTAGATCGACCTCAAACCCTAGAAACTTCTCAACAACAAGTATGAATACAAAAATTGAACAGCACAAGGTGACACAAGTGTTTAACCCATGGTTCGGCTCACCACAAAGGCTGGCCCTACGTCCACGTTGTTGAGGAAGTCCATGACTTGAAGCTCACCACTAAGTCTAGCTTTCTCCTCGGTCTCAAGTCAAGAGAGTGAACTCTTGAGATGAGGGGTAATTTCTTAGTATTGGAGTGAGGTTACGAGACCTCCCTAGGCAGCCACACGAGTTGGCGGCTCTAGGGCGACGCCTAGCCGACTAGGAGCAAAGCTCCAAGAGTAACAAACCCTAGGGCACCGGCGAAACATGCACCAAATGCTCTTTTGACAGTGGGAATCAGTGGATCCACTCTCCAATCGAAGTTTGCTGCCCTTTTCCTCAAGAATCCGTGGTGGAATCAAGGGGAATGAGTTTGGAGCTTGGGGGAGCAATGGAGGAGAGAGAGGGGAGCTTTTCGGTGCTTGCAACGGTTATGTCACGAGGTAGACGAAGAGGTAAGTGAGTGGGCCGACAGATGGGTATAAATACCCCTGGGTCCCAATGGTCACTTATAGGCGCGGCACTGCCGCGCCCCCCAAAACAGCAAGATGGATTTGAGTGATTGGCTGGCTGTTTTGGTGGCTGGATGAGGTTGGTGTTTAAGGATTGAGAATTTGGTAACACTTTTGACTAACAACCTTAGGATCCCTCTTGATAGTACGGCTTTTCCTAAACTCAAATTCAAACCGATAATGAATTTAAACCTTCTTTGAATTCGGCAAAGCCTCCTTTTAGAAACGGGGACCCCTCCAACCTGTACATCAATCTTCCGTATTTCAATGCCTGCTTGTCATCTCAATAAGTCTCATTAGTTCCCTAATTTGGTGGTCATCAACGCCAAAACCCACATTAGGGCTTGATTGCACTTACAGTCACGGCCCACACCTATCAGGGCGACGAGCGCTAGGCCGTAGAGTACGGCTCGGTCGAGCTGATATCTATTCATTGTGACCGAAGGAACCAGATGACAAAAAAATCGAGGGCCCCACCACATAAAATGTAAAAATGGTTCGTACTCGCACTAGTAGGGAAACTCCATCCGTGGAAATTTACCATGGTTTGGCAACGTGCAAAAATTACTATGGCTTGGCTATGCAAAAGTACCTACAAGCCCAAAATGACGTTTTATGCGGAAAATATGGCATCTGTGGACCACATAGGTAGGTGTAGGGCGCCGCTATGTATGGTCGCGTCTCGATGTTCACTTATGATTGCAAATGTCCATTGTTCATGGCCCACACCTATTAGGGCGACGAGCGCTAGGTCGTAGAGTACGGCTCGGTCGAGCTGATATCTATTCGTCATGACCGAAGGAACCAGATGACAAAAAAATCAAGGGCCCCACCACATAAAAATGTAAAAATGGTTCATACTCGCACTAGTAGGGAAACTCCATCCGTGGAAATTTACCACGGTTTGGCAACGTGCAAAAATTACTATGGCTTGGCTATGCAAAAGTACCTACAAGCCCAAAACGACGTTTTATGCGGAAAATATGGCATGTGTGGACTACACGGGTATGTGTCGGGGCGCCGCTATGTATGGTCATGTCTAATGTTCACTTACGATTGCAAACGTCCATTGGTCACGGCCCACACCTATCAGGGCGACGAGCGCTAGGCTGTAGAGTACGGCTCGGTCGAGCTGATATCTATTCGTTGTGACCGAAGGAACCAGATGACAAAAAAATCGAGGGCCCCACCACATAAAATGTAAAAATGGTTCGTACTCGCACTAGTAGGGGAACTCCATCCGTGGAAATTTACCATGGTTTGGCAACGTGCAAAAATTACTATGGCTTGGCTATGCAAAAGTACCTACAAGCCCAAAATGACATTTTATGCGGAAAATATGGCATCTCGTGGACCACACGGGTAGGTGTAGGGGCGCCACTATATATGGTCGCATCCGATGTTCACTTACGATTGCAAACGTCCATTGCTCACGGCCCACACCTATCAGGGCGACGAGCGCTAGGCCGTAGAGTACGGCTCGGTCGAGCTGATATCTATTCGTTGTGACCGAAGGAACCAGATGACAAAAAAATCGAGGGCCCCACCACATAAAAATGTAAAAATGGTTCATACTCGCACTAGTAGGGAAACTCCATCTGTGGAAATTTACCATGGTTTGGCAATGTGCAAATTACTATGGTTGGCTATGCAAAAGTACCTACAAGCCCAAAACGACGTTTTATGTGGAAAATATGGCATGTGTGGACCACACAGGTAGGTGTAGGGGCGCTGCTATGTATGGTCGCATCTGATGTTCACTTACGATTGCAAATGTCCATTGTTCACGGCCCACACCTATTAGGGCGACGAGCGCTAGGCCGTAGAGAACGGCTCGGTCGAGCTGATATCTATTCGTCATGACCGAAGGAACCAGATGACAAAAAAATCAAGGGCCCCACCACATAAAAATGTAAAAATGGTTCGTACTCGCACTAGTAGGGAAACTCCATCCGTGGAAATTTACCACGGTTTGGCAACGTGAAAAAATTACTATGGCTTGGCTATGCAAAAGTACCTACAAGCCGAAAACGACGTTTTATGCGGAAAATATGGCATGTGTGGACCATACGGGTAGGTGTAGGGGCGCCGCTATGTATGGTCGCATCCGATGTTCACTTACGATTGCAAACGTCCATTGGTCACGGCCCACACCTATTAGGGCGGCGAGCGCTAGGCCGTAGAGTATGGCTCGGTCGAGCTGATATCTATTCGTCGTGACCGAAGGAACCAGATGACAAAAAAATCGAGGGCCCCACCACATAAAAATGTAAAAATGGTTCATACTCGCACTAGTAGGGAAACTCCATCCGTGGAAATTTACCATGGTTTGGCAACGTGCAAAAATTACTATGGTTGGCTATGCAAAAGTACCTACAAGCCCAAAACGACGTTTTATGCGGAAAATATGGCATGTGTGGACCACACGGGTAGGTGTAGGGGCGCCGCTATGTATGGTCGCGTCCGATGTTCACTTATGATTGCAAATTTCCATTGTTCACGGCCCACACCTATTAGGGCGACGAGCGCTAGGCCGTAGAGTACGGCTCGGTCGAGCGATATCTATTCATCATGACCGAAGGAACCAGATGACAAAAAAATCGAGGGCCCCACCACATAAAAATGTAAAAATGGTTTGTACTCGCACTAGTAGGGAAACTCCATCCGTGGAAATTTACCATGGTTTGGCAACGTGCAAAAATTACTATGGCTTGGCTATGCAAAAGTACCTACAAGCCCAAAACGACGTTTTATGCGGAAAATATGGCATATGTTGACCACACGGGTAGGTGTAGGGGCGCCGCTATGTATGGTCACGTCCGATGTTCACTTACGATTGCAAACGTCCATTGGTCATAGCCCACACCTATTAGGGCGACAAGCGCTAGGCCATAGAGTACGGCTCGGTCGAGCTGATATCTATTCGTCGTGACCGAAGGAACCAGATGACAAAAAAATCGAGGGCCCCACCACATAAAAATGTAAAAATTGTTCATACTCGCACTAGTAGGGAAACTCCATCCGTGGAAATTTACCATGGTTTGGCAACGTGCAAAAATTACTATGGCTTGGCTATGCAAAAGTACCTACAAGCCCAAAACGACGTTTTATGCGGAAAATATGGCATGTGTGGACCACATAGGTAGGTGTAGGGGCGCCGCTATGTATGGTCGTGTCCGATGTTCACTTATGATTGCAAATGTCCATTGGTCATGGCCCACACCTATTAGGGCGACGAGCGCTAGGCCGTAGAGTACGGCTCGGTCGAGCGGATATCTATTCGTCATGACCGAAGGAACCGGATGACAAAAAAATCAAGGGCCCCACCACATAAAAATGTAAAAATGGTTCGTACACACACTAGTAGGGAAACTCCATCCGTGGAAATTTACCATGGTTTGGCAACGTGCAAAAATTACTATGGCTTGGCTATGCAAAAGTACCTACAAGCCCAAAACGACGTTTTATGCGGAAAATATGGCATGTGTGGACCACACGGGTAGGTGTAGGGGCACCGCTATGTATGGTCATGTCCGATGTTCACTTACGATTGCAAACGTCCATTGGTCACGGCCCACACCTATTAGGGGGACGAGCGCTAGGCCGTAGAGTACTGCTCGGTCGAGCTGATATCTATTCGTTGTGACCGAAGGAACCTGATGACAAAAAAATCGAGGGCCCCACCACATAAAAAGGTAAAAATGGTTCGTACTCGCACTAGTAGGGAAACTCCATCCGTGGAAATTTACCATGGTTTGGCAACGTGCAAAAATTACTATGGCTTGGCTATGCAAAAGTACCTACAAGCCCAAAACGACGTTTTATGCGGAAAATATGGCATGTGTGGACCACACGGGTAGGTGTAGGGCGCCGCTATATTTGGTCGCGTCCGATGTTCACTTACGATTGCAAACGTCCATTGGTCATGGCCCACACCTATTAGGGCGACGAGCGCTAGGCCGTAGAGTACGGCTCGGTCGAGCCGATATCTATTCGTCGTGACCGAAGGAACCGGATGACAAAAAAATGAGGGCCCCACCACATAAAAATGTAAAAATGGTTCATACTCGCACTAGTAGGGAAACTCCATCCGTGGAAATTTACCATGGTTTGGCAATGTGCAAAAATTACTATGGTTTGGCTATGCAAAAGTACCTACAAGCCCAAAATGACGTTTTATGTGGAAAATATGGCATGTGTGGACCACACGGGTAGGTGTAGGGGCGCCGCTATGTATGGTCACGTCCGATGTTCACTTACGATTGCAAATGTCCATTGGTCATGGCCCACACCTATTAGGGCGACGAGCGCTAGGCCGTAGAGTACGGCTCGTCGTCGGCCGATATCTATTCGTCATGACCGAAGGAACCGGATGACAAAAAAATCGAGGGCCCCACCACATAAAAATGTAAAAATGGTTCGTACTCGCACTAGTAGGGAAACTCCATCCATGGAAATTTACCATGGTTTGGCAACGTGCAAAAATTACTATGGCTTGGCTATGCAAAAGTACCTACAAGCCCAAAACGACGTTTTATGCGGAAAATATGGCATGTGTGGACCACACGGGTAGGTGTAGGGGCGCCGCTATGTATGGTCGCGTCCGATGTTCACTTATGATTGCAAACGTCCATTGGTCACGGCCCACACCTATTAGGCGACGAGCGCTAGGACGTAGAGTACGGCTCGGTCGAGCCGATATCTATTCGTCGTGACCGAAGGAACCGGATGACAAAAAAATCGAGGGCCCCACCACATAAAAATGTAAAAATGGTTCATACTCGCACTAGTAGGGAAACTCCATCCGTGGAAATTTACCATGGTTTGGCAACGTGCAAAAATTACTATGGCTTGGCTATGCAAAAGTACCTACAAGCCCAAAACGACGTTTTATGCGGAAAATATGGCATGTGTGGACCACACGGGTAGGTGTAGGGCGCCGCTATGTATGGTCGCGTCCGATGTTCACTTACGATTGCAAATTTCCATTGGTCACGGCCCACACCTATTAGGCGACGAGCACTAGGCCATAGAGTACGGCTCGGTCGAGCTGATATCTATTCATCATGACCGAAGGAACCAGATGACAAAAAATCGAGGGCCCCACCACATAAAAATGTAAAAATTGTTCATACTCGCACTAGTAGGGAAACTCCATCCGTGGAAATTTACCATGGTTTGGCAACGTGCAAAAATTACTATGGCTTGGCTATGCAAAAGTACCTACAAGCCCAAAACGACGTTTTATGCGGAAAATATGGCATATGTGGACCACACGGGTAGGTGTAGGGGCGCCGCTATGTATGGTCGTGTCCGATGTTCACTTATGATTGAAAACGTCCATTGGTCACGGCCCACACCTATTAGGGCGACAAGCGCTAGGCCGTAGAGTACGGCTCGGTCGAGCTGATATCTATTCGTCGTGACCGAAGGAACCGAGATGACAAAAAAAATCAAGGGCCCCACCACATAAAAATGTAAAAATGGTTCGTACTCACACTAGTAGGAAAACTCCATCCGTGGAAATTTACCATGGTTTGGCAACGTGCAAAAATTACTATGGCTTGGCTATGCAAAAGTACCTACAAGCCCAAAACGACGTTTTATGCGGAAAATATGGCATGTGTGGACCACATGGGTAGGTGTAGGGGCACCTCTACATATGGTTACGTCCGATGTTCACTTACGATTGCAAATGTCCATTGGTCACGGCCCACACCTATTAGGGCGACGAGCGCTAGGCCGTAGAGTACGGCTCGGTCGAGCTGATATCTATTCGTCATGACCGAAGGAACCGGATGACAAAAAAATCGAGGGCCCCACCACATAAAAATGTAAAAATGGTTCGTACTCGCACTAGTAGGGAAACTCCATCCGTGGAAATTTACCATGGTTTGGCAACGTGCAAAAATTACTATGGCTTGGCTATGCAAAAGTACCTACAAGCCCAAAACGACGTTTTATGCGGAAAATATGGCATGTGTGGACCACACGGGTAGGTGTAGGGCGCCGCTACGTATGGTCGCGTCCGATGTTCACTTACGATTGCAAACGTCCATTGGTCACGGCCCACACCTATTAGGGCGACGAGCGCTAGGCCGTAGAGTACGGCTCGGTCGAGCTGATATCTATTCGTCGTGACCGAAGGAACCAGATGACAAAAAAATGAGGGCCCCACCACATAAAAATGTAAAAATGGTTCGTACTCGCACTTGTAGGGAAACTCCATCCGTGGAAATTTACCATGGTTTGGCAACGTGCAAAAATTACTATGGTTTGGCTATGCAATAGTACCTACAAGCCCAAAATGACGTTTTATGCGGAAAATATGGCATGTGTGGACCACATGGGTAGGTGTAGGGGCGCCGCTATGTATGGTCACGTCCGATGTTCACTTACGATTGCAAACGTCCATTGGTCATGGCCCACACCTATTAGGGCGACGAGCGCTAGGTCAGAGTACGGCTCGGTCGAGCCGATATCTATTCGTCGTGACCGAAGGAACCGGATGACAAAAAAATCGAGGGCCCCACCACATAAAAATGTAAAAATGGTTCGTACTCGCACTAGTAGGGAAACTCCATCCATGGAAATTTACCATGGTTTGGCAACGTGCAAAAATTACTATGGCTAGGCTATGCAAAAGTACCTACAAGCCCAAAACGACGTTTTATGCGGAAAATATGGCATGTGTGGACCACATGGGTAGGTGTAGGGGCGCCGCTATGTATGGTCACGTCCGATGTTCACTTACGATTGGAAACGTCCATTGGTCACGGCCCACACCTATTAGGGCGACGAGCGCTAGGCCATAGAGTACGGCTCGGTCGAGCTGATATCTATTCGTCGTGACCGAAGGAACCGGATGACAAAAAAATCGAGGGCCCCACCACATAAAAATGTAAAAATGGTTCATACTCGCACTAGTAGGGAAACTCCATCCGTGGAAATTTACCATGGTTTGGCAACGTGCAAAAATTACTATGGCTTGGCTATGCAAAAGTACCTACAAGCCCAAAACGACGTTTTATGCGGAAAATATGGCATGTGTGGACCACATGGGTAGGTGTAGGGGCGCCGCTATGTATGGTCGTGTCCGATGTTCACTTATGATTGAAAACGTCCATTGGTCACGGCCCACACCTATTAGGGCGACGAGCGCTAGGCCGTAGAGTACGGCTCGGCCGAGCCGATATCTATTCGTCGTGACCGAAGGAAACGGATGACAAAAAAATCAAGGGCCCCACCACATAAAAATGTAAAAATGGTTCGTACTCACACTAGTAGGGAAACTCCATCCGTGGAAATTTACCATGGTTTGGCAACGTGCAAAAATTACTATGGCTTGGCTATGCAAAAGTACCTACAAGCCCAAAACGACGTTTTATGCGGAAAATATGGCATGTGTGGACCACACGGGTAGGTGTAGGGGCACCTCTACATATGGTTACGCATCCGATGTTCACTTACGATTGCAAACGTCCATTGGTCACGGCCCACACCTATTAGGGCGACGAGCGCTAGGCCATAGAGTACGGCTCGGTCGAGCTGATATCTATTCGTCGTGACCGAAGGAACCGGATGACAAAAAAATCGAGGGCCCCACCACATAAAAATGTAAAAATGGTTCGTACTCGCACTAGTAGGGAAACTCCATCCGTGGAAATTTACCATGGTTTGGCAACGTGCAAAAATTACTATGGCTTGGCTATGCAAAAGTACCTACAAGCCCAAAACGACGTTTTATGCGGAAAATATGGCATGTGTGGACCACACGGGTAGGTGTAGGGGCGCCGCTACGTATGGTCGCGTCCGATGTTCACTTACGATTGCAAACGTCCATTGGTCACGGCCCACACCTATTAGGGCGACGAGCGCTAGGCCGTAGAGTATGGCTCGGTCGAGCTGATATCTATTCGTCGTGACCGAAGGAACCAGATGACAAAAAAATGAGGGCCCCACCACATAAAAATGTAAAAATGGTTCGTACTCGCACTTGTAGGGAAACTCCATCCGTGGAAATTTACCATGGTTTGGCAACGTGCAAAAATTACTATGGTTTGGCTATGCAAAAGTACCTACAAGCCCAAAATGACGTTTTATGCGGAAAATATGGCATGTGTGGACCACACGGGTAGGTGTAGGGGCGCCGCTATGTATGGTCACGTCCGATGTTCACTTACGATTGCAAATGTCCATTGGTCATGGCCCACACCTATTAGGGCGACGAGCGCTAGGCCGTAGAGTACGGCTCGGTCGAGCTGATATCTATTCGTCGTGACCGAAGGAACCAGATGACAAAAAAATCGAGGGCCCCACCACATAAAAATGTAAAAATGGTTCGTACTCGCACTAGTAGGGAAACTCCATCCATGGAAATTTACCATGGTTTGGCAACGTGCAAAAATTACTATGGCTTGGCTATGCAAAAGTACCTACAAGCCCAAAACGACGTTTTATGCGGAAAATATGGCATGTGTGGACCACACGGGTAGGTGTAGGGGCGCCGCTATGTATGGTCGCGTCCGATGTTCACTTATGATTGCAAACGTCCATTGGTCACGGCCCACACCTATTAGGGCGACGAGCGCTAGGACGTAGAGTACGGCTCGGCCGAGCCGATATCTATTCGTCGTGACCGAAGGAACCGATGACAAAAAAATCGAGGGCCCCACCACATAAAAATGTAAAAATGGTTCGTACTCGCACTAGTAGGGAAACTCCATCCGTGGAAATTTACCATGGTTTGGCAACGTGCAAAAATTACTATGGCTAGGCTATGCAAAAGTACCTACAAGCCCAAAACGACGTTTTATGCGGAAAATATGGCATGTGTGGACCACACGGGTAGGTGTAGGGGCGCCGCTATGTATGGTCACGTCCGATGTTCACTTACGATTGGAAACGTCCATTGGTCACGGCCCACACCTATTAGGGCGACGAGCGCTAGGCCATAGAGTACGGCTCGGTCGAGCTGATATCTATTCGTCGTGACCGAAGGAACCAGATGACAAAAAAATCGAGGGCCCCACCACATAAAAATGTAAAAATTGTTCATACTCGCACTAGTAGGGAAACTCCATCCGTGGAAATTTACCATGGTTTGGCAACGAGAAAAATTACTATGGCTTGGCTATGCAAAAGTACCTACAAGCCCAAAACGACGTTTTATGCGGAAAATATGGCATGTGTGGACCACACGGGTAGGTGTAGGGGCGCCGCTATGTATGGTCGTGTCCGATGTTCACTTATGATTGAAAACGTCCATTGGTCACGGCCCACACCTATTAGGGCGACGAGCGCTAGGCCGTAGAGTACGGCTCGGTCGAGCTGATATCTATTCGTCATGACCGAAGGAAACAGATGACAAAAAAATCAAGGGCCCCACCACATAAAAATGTAAAAATGGTTC
The DNA here is from genome assembly GCA_018135685.1 of Themeda triandra. Classification (NCBI taxonomy): domain Eukaryota; kingdom Viridiplantae; phylum Streptophyta; class Magnoliopsida; order Poales; family Poaceae; genus Themeda; species Themeda triandra. The sequence goes on from JAENPR010000782.1 coordinate 42,254, forward strand.
GTACTCACACTAGTAGGAAAACTCCATCCGTGGAAATTTACCATGGTTTGGCAACGTGCAAAAATTACTATGGCTTGGCTATGCAAAAGTACCTACAAGCCCAAAACGACGTTTTATGCGGAAAATATGGCATGTGTGGACCACACGGGTAGGTGTAGGGGCACCTCTACATATGGTTACGTCCGATGTTCACTTACGATTGCAAACGTCCATTGGTCACGGCCCACACCTATTAGGGCGACGAGCGCTAGGCCGTAGAGTACGGCTCGGTCGAGCTGATATCTATTCGTCGTGACCGAAGGAACGAGATGACAAAAAAATCGAGGGCCCCACCACATAAAAATGTAAAAATGGTTCGTACTCGCACTAGTAGGGAAACTCCATCCGTGGAAATTTACCATGGTTTGGCAACGTGCAAAAATTACTATGGCTTGGCTATGCAAAAGTACCTACAAGCCCAAAACGACGTTTTATGCGGAAAATATGGCATGTGTGGACCACACGGGTAGGTGTAGGGGCGCCGCTACGTTTGGTCGCGTTCGATGTTCACTTACGATTGCAAACGTCCATTGGTCACGGCCCACACCTATTAGGGCGACGAGCGCTAGGCCGTAGAGTACGGCTCGGCCGAGCCGATATCTATTCGTCGTGACCGAAGGAACCGATGACAAAAAAATGAGGGCCCCACCACATAAAAATGTAAAAATGGTTCGTACTCGCACTTGTAGGGAAACTCCATCCGTGGAAATTTACCATGGTTTGGCAACGTGCAAAAATTACTATGGTTTGGCTATGCAATAGTACCTACAAGCCCAAAATGACGTTTTATGCGGAAAATATGGCATGTGTGGACCACACGGGTAGGTGTGGGGCGCCGCTATGTATGGTCACGTCCGATGTTCACTTACGATTGCAAATGTCCATTGGTCATGGCCCACACCTATTAGGCGACGAGCGCTAGGCCGTAGAGTACGGCTCGGTCGAGCCGATATCTATTCGTCGTGACCGAAGGAACCGAGATGACAAAAAAATCGAGGGCCCCACCACATAAAAATGTAAAAATGGTTCGTACTCGCACTAGTAGGGAAACTCCATCCATGGAAATTTACCATGGTTTGGCAACGTGCAAAAATTACTATGGCTTGGCTATGCAAAAGTACCTACAAGCCCAAAACGACGTTTTATGCGGAAAATATGGCATGTGTGGACCACACGGGTAGGTGTAGGGGCGCCGCTATGTATGGTCGCATCCGATGTTCACTTATGATTGCAAACGTCCATTGGTCACGGCCCACACCTATTAGGGCGACGAGCGCTAGGCCGTAGAGTACGGCTCGGTCGAGCTGATATCTATTCGTCGTGACCGAAGGAACCAGATGACAAAAAAAATCGAGGGCCCCACCACATAAAAATGTAAAAATGGTTCGTACTCGCACTAGTAGGGAAACTCCATCCGTGGAAATTTACCATGGTTTGGCAACGTGCAAAAATTACTATGGCTAGGCTATGCAAAAGTACCTACAAGCCCAAAACGACGTTTTATGCGGAAAATATGGCATGTGTGGACCACACGGGTAGGTGTAGGGGCGCCGCTATGTATGGTCACGTCCGATGTTCACTTACGATTGGAAACGTCCATTGGTCACGGCCCACACCTATTAGGCGACGAGCGCTAGGCCATAGAGTACGGCTCGGTCGAGCTGATATCTATTCGTCGTGACCGAAGGAACCAGATGACAAAAAAATCGAGGGCCCCACCACATAAAAATGTAAAAATTGTTCATACTCGCACTAGTAGGGAAACTCCATCCGTGGAAATTTACCATGGTTTGGCAACGAGAAAAATTACTATGGCTTGGCTATGCAAAAGTACCTACAAGCCCAAAACGACGTTTTATGCGGAAAATATGGCATGTGTGGACCACACGGGTAGGTGTAGGGGCGCCGCTATGTATGGTCGTGTCCGATGTTCACTTATGATTGAAAACGTCCATTGGTCACGGCCCACACCTATTAGGGCGACGAGCGCTAGGCCGTAGAGTACGGCTCGGTCGAGCTGATATCTATTCGTCGTGACCGAAGGAAACAGATGACAAAAAAAATCAAGGGCCCCACCACATAAAAATGTAAAAATGGTTCGTACTCACACTAGTAGGAAAACTCCATCCGTGGAAATTTACCATGGTTTGGCAGCGTGCAAAATTACTATGGCTTGGCTATGCAAAAGTACCTACAAGCCCAAAACGACGTTTTATGCGGAAAATATGGCATGTGTGGACCACACGGGTAGGTGTAGGGGCACCTCTACATATGGTTACGTCCGATGTTCACTTACGATTGCAAACGTCCATTGGTCACGGCCCACACCTATTAGGGCGACGAGCGCTAGGCCGTAGAGTACGGCTCGGTCGAGCTGATATCTATTCGTCGTGACCGAAGGAACCAGATGACAAAAAAATCGAGGGCCCCACCACATAAAAATGTAAAAATGGTTCGTACTCGCACTAGTAGGGAAACTCCATCCGTGGAAATTTACCATGGTTTGGCAACGTGCAAAAATTACTATGGCTTGGCTATGCAAAAGTACCTACAAGCCCAAAACGACGTTTTATGCGGAAAATATGGCATGTGTGGACCACACGGGTAGGTGTAGGGGCGCCGCTACGTTTGGTCGCGTTCGATGTTCACTTACGATTGCAAACGTCCATTGGTCACGGCCCACACCTATTAGGGCGACGAGCGCTAGGCCGTAGAGTACGGCTCGGTCGAGCTGATATCTATTCGTCGTGACCGAAGGAACCAGATGACAAAAAAATGAGGGCCCCACCACATAAAAATGTAAAAATGGTTCGTACTCGCACTTGTAGGGAAACTCCATCCGTGGAAATTTACCATGGTTTGGCAACGTGCAAAAATTACTATGGTTTGGCTATGCAATAGTACCTACAAGCCCAAAATGACGTTTTATGCGGAAAATATGGCATGTGTGGACCACACGGGTAGGTGTAGGGGCGCCGCTATGTATGGTCACGTCCGATGTTCACTTACGATTGCAAATGTCCATTGGTCATGGCCCACACCTATTAGGGCGACGAGCGCTAGGCCGTAGAGTACGGCTCGGCCGAGCCGATATCTATTCGTCGTGACCGAAGGAACCGGATGACAAAAAAATCGAGGGCCCCACCACATAAAAATGTAAAAATGGTTCGTACTCGCACTAGTAGGGAAACTCCATCCATGGAAATTTACCATGGTTTGGCAACGTGCAAAAATTACTATGGCTTGGCTATGCAAAAGTACCTACAAGCCCAAAACGACGTTTTATGCGGAAAATATGGCATGTGTGGACCACACGGGTAGTGTAGGGGCGCCGCTATGTATGGTCGCGTCCGATGTTCACTTATGATTGCAAACGTCCATTGGTCACGGCCCACACCTATTAGGGCGACGAGCGCTAGGACGTAGAGTACGGCTCGGTCGAGCTGATATCTATTCGTCGTGACCGAAGGAACCAGATGACAAAAAAATCGAGGGCCCCACCACATAAAAATGTAAAAATGGTTCGTACTCGCACTAGTAGGGAAACTCCATCCGTGGAAATTTACCATGGTTTGGCAACGTGCAAAAATTACTATGGCTAGGCTATGCAAAAGTACCTACAAGCCCAAAACGACGTTTTATGCGGAAAATATGGCATGTGTGGACCACACGGGTAGGTGTAGGGGCGCCGCTATGTATGGTCACGTCCGATGTTCACTTACGATTGGAAACGTCCATTGGTCACGGCCCACACCTATTAGGGCGACGAGCGCTAGGCCATAGAGTACGGCTCGACCGAGCTGATATCTATTCGTCGTGACCGAAGGAACCGATGACAAAAAAATCGAGGGCCCCACCACATAAAAATGTAAAAATTGTTCATACTCGCACTAGTAGGGAAACTCCATCCGTGGAAATTTACCATGGTTTGGCAACGAGAAAAATTACTATGGCTTGGCTATGCAAAAGTACCTACAAGCCCAAAACGACGTTTTATGCGGAAAATATGGCATGTGTGGACCACACGGGTAGGTGTAGGGGCGTCGCTATGTATGGTCGTGTCCGATGTTCACTTATGATTGAAAACGTCCATTGGTCACGGCCCACACCTATTAGGGCGACGAGCGCTAGGCCGTAGAGTACGGCTCGGTCGAGCTGATATCTATTCGTCGTGACCGAAGGAAACAGATGACAAAAAAAATCAAGGGCCCCACCACATAAAAATGTAAAAATGGTTCGTACTCACACTAGTAGGAAAACTCCATCCGTGGAAATTTACCATGGTTTGGCAACGTGCAAAATTACTATGGCTTGGCTATGCAAAAGTACCTACAAGCCCAAAACGACGTTTTATGCGGAAAATATGGCATGTGTGGACCACACGGGTAGGTGTAGGGGCACCTCTACATATGGTTACGTCCGATGTTCACTTACGATTGCAAACGTCCATTGGTCACGGCCCACACCTATTAGGGCGACGAGCGCTAGGCCGTAGAGTACGGCTCGGTCGAGCTGATATCTATTCGTCGTGACCGAAGGAACCAGATGACAAAAAAATCGAGGGCCCCACCACATAAAAATGTAAAAATTGTTCGTACTCGCACTAGTAGGGAAACTCCATCCGTGGAAATTTACCATGGTTTGGCAACGTGCAAAAATTACTATGGCTTGGCTATGCAAAAGTACCTACAAGCCCAAAATGATGTTTTATGCGGAAAATATGGCATGTGTGGACCACACGGGTAGGTGTAGGGGCGCCGCTATGTATGGTCGCGTTCGATGTTCACTTACGATTGCAAACGTCCATTGGTCACGGCCCACACCTATTAGGGCGACGAGCGCTAGGCCGTAGAGTACGGCTCGGTCGAGCTGATATCTATTCGTCGTGACCGAAGGAACCAGATGACAAAAAAATCGAGGGCCCCACCACATAAAAATGTAAAAATGGTTCGTACTCGCACTAGTAGGGAAACTCCATCCGTGGAAATTTACCATGGTTTGGCAACGTGCAAAAATTACTATGGTTTGGCTATGCAAAAGTACCTACAAGCCCAAAATGACGTTTTATGCGGAAAATATGGCATGTGTGGACCACACGGGTAGGTGTATGGGCGCCGCTATGTATGGTCACGTCCGATGTTCACTTACGATTGCAAACGTCCATTGGTCACGGCCCACACCTATTAGGGCGACGAGCGCTAGGCCGTAGAGTACGGCTCGATCGAGGTGATATCTATTCGTCGTGACCGAAGGAACCAGATGACAAAAAAATCAAGGGCCCCACCACATAAAAATGTAAAAATGGTTCGTACTCGCACTAGTAGGGAAACTCCATTTATGGAAATTTACCATGGTTTGGCAACGTGCAAAAATTACTATGGCTTGGCTATGCAAAAGTACCTACAAGCCCAAAACAACGTTTTATGCGGAAAATATGGCATGTGTGGACCACACGGGTAGGTGTAGGGGCGCCGCTATGTATGGTCGCGTCCGATGTTCACTTAGGATTGCAAACGTCCATTGGTCACAGCCCACACCTATTAGGGCGACGAGCGCTAGGCCTAAGAGTACGGCTCGGTCGAGCTGATATCTATTCGTCGTGACCGAAGGAACCAGATGACAAAAAAATCGAGGGCCCCACCACATAAAAATGTAAAAATGGTTCGTACTCGCACTAGTAGGGAAACTCCATCCGTGGAAATTTACCATGGTTTGGCAGCGTGCAAAATTACTATGGCTTGGCTATGCAAAAGTACCTACAAGCCCAAAACGACGTTTTATGCGGAAAATATGGCATGTGTGGACCACACGGGTAGGTGTAGGGGCGCCGCTATGTATGGTCGTGTCCGATGTTCATTTACGATTGCAAACGTCCATTGGTCATGGCCCACACTGTTGTTCTAAGGCAGAACCTTAGAACCCCCTCCGGTGGCGAACACGAATATACTCAACGAATAATGCTGAATCTATCTACGAAATGACATACGGAACACGAAATGAACATGAAATGAACAGAACACAAGCTCGATGTATTCCATTATATTCCGATCTCTTGTACAGTCCCATCAGGGCAATATTTATAGGAGCCCGTAGGCTTTACATGACAAAAATGCCCCTAGGCTGCTTCTCCTGAGCTCTCCCGTCGGCTGGTTGGTACATGCCGCCGGCCGAATGGCCGACAACCGAGCCCACCGAGCAGCCGAGCGGTCCTCACAGGAGTAGCAAGCAAAATGTCCCCGCACAAGAAGAATTCGTTACAAATTAACCGGGGTGATTCGGCAAAGGAGACCGAAGCCCCCTCGCGGCGGTGCTTCGGCGCCCTTGCACCCGGCGGCCGAGCCGCGCAAGCCGCCAAACAACTCGATAACCGAATACCCCACTTCACCATTTCGGTTAGGCGACCGAAACGTCCGCCCGTCTTTTGTTGGCTCAATCGGCCCGATCGACCCGACGACCGATTCGGCTTGACCGACCGAATCGGTCCCTTGTTGATTCGGCGGGACGGGGTGCCCAGGTCCCGGTTGTCACCCAACAGTAGCCCCTCAGTGGCAACCGAATTGACTATCTTTCTTCATTTCGGTTGCCGTTGATTTGCAGATGATAACCGAAGTACCCAAGCGCCGTCCCGCGGAGAAAACAATATTTATTTATTTATTTTTTATTTTTTATATATATATGTGTATATATATATATTTTTTTTAGCCGCTAATCCGCATCGGGATGCGCGACCGATGCGGCGGTTAACCTAACCGCCGGGCGGGGCCGCCGCGGGCGCCTATAAAAGGCCCCCCGACCGCCAGCGGTCACTTTCCGCCGTCCGCGCTCGTGAGCCCCCCTGCTGCTTCGGTTGCGCTTAGCCCCGATTCAGAGGTTTTGGACGCATTTAACTTACAGATTCATCATCTGACACCGAATGCTATTGTGCGCCTCAACTGCTACGCCATGGCGCAGAAGATGATGGGCAGCCAACTGAGCGTGCCGGTGTTTGCTAGGCACTATGAAACCCAGTTGTACTCCACATATGGGACTGATGATGCCGGTACAAAAGAACTTCGGTTGGAGGTGGGCTCTTACAACTTTGTCCCTGCTCGAGGTAACACAGCTGCCTGCATAGTTCCCACCTTTAAGAACAAATGGCAAGACTGGAAAAAGCATTGGTTTTACTACCGAGTTTGTGATAATGCCGATGTTGCACTTGCTAAGGAACAAGGCCGACCGAAAGCTCATCGTCTAGTTTCAGTTATGACTCGAATGGAAGGTCTTGTTTCGGTTCCAGAGATGTCTATGGGACCGCTTGATGATGCTGCCGCTGAGTCCTATCGGCAAACGGCCGAAAGGCAAACCAGCCGAGATCTTGTTGAGGAGATGCTTTCTCTTGGTCGATGGCCACTTTGCACTAGCATGAGATTTGATGGCTTTTCGTATCACCAAGGGTACCGAAGGCCCTCAGTCAATCTAGCCCGACCGGCCGGTACGATTCAGATTCTGATTTTGTCAAAGAAATGGAGAAACGGGCCAATCGGCTATGTGACCCGTACAACAACAAGGAGTATGACTTGAGCATGGCTAAACTTGGGTCACTTCGGCGCCTCAACCGAATTTGGGAGTGCATGAATGTGGAGTACCCTGACCGGCTTCCCCCAATGAGAAAATGGGTAGTTGACGCTGCAGTTGGGCCGACTGATTCGGCTCCTCTACCGAATGCGCCGCTCGGTCGTGGAAGCGGCCGTGCCCAAGGCTGTGGCTCTCAAAACGTTCGTGGGACGCGCCAAGCCGAAGCACAACGACGCCGAGAAATTGGTCGCCCGAAACGGCCTCGGGAAGACGAAGATGTTCGGGTATGTCGCATGCTTGCCAAGCGAGAATGGGTGAAACCCATAAAACAGAGCCGCAATCAAGTTATTGTCACGGCCAAAGCTGATTCGGTTGTGTCCGGGCACACGGTAGAAAGACTTGGCTTAGAAATCTAACTCATAGCTTTTTGTACTGCTGACTCGTTTTAACTGCATATGGATTCTTTGATTGATTCAGCTCGTTCTGATTCGGTTAACTTCTGCAGGAATTCGCCGAATCTAGTGAGGAGGCTTCCTCGATGGCTGGCGGCAAGATGAGGAGTGCTCGCGACCTGGCGATCGACGAGCAGCCGACCGTGAGCGGGTTCAAGCTGACGTCGAAGAAGCGGAAGGTTGGCCGAGATGGAGCTACTTCGGCTCACACCTCGCAGCTTCGGCCTAGGGGAGCCACCAGCGCCTTAAGTCTGGGTGCCCCTGCCGAAGCTGTTACCCGACCCACCGAAGTTGCTACACAGGCCACTTCGGGTACTGTGCCAGAGATTGCAGGCGGCCCGCGGAGTATCACCCCTGCTGTTCGGCACCCTGGTAAGTCTCGGTTTCATGCCGAATCAACGCGCATGACACCGGAGATGTCCACGAATGTCTTGTTCGGCAAAGGGTTTGTTCCCCTTGAGCCGTCAAGCTTTCGTTTCGACCCAATGAGGGTGTATTCGGGCTCATGTTCTGCTGATTAACATAGCCCCGAACGGGAAGAGACTTATGAACTTGCTCGTGCTTTAGGAGTTGATTCTGACGCTCGTTTGGTGGCGTACGTGGACCCCGCGAAGTGGGTATTTTGCCTTCCCAAGCTGCTTTAGGCTTCGGTCAGGAGTGCGGCTCGTCCTTTTCGGCCAGCCAGACCGAACAGGCCTTGCTTGCGACAGACCGAAATGAAATGCTTTCGGCTATCAACTTTCATGCTATTTCGGTGAGTGTCCTTTATTGCCTGCGCATTTAATTTCCTGGTTCGAGAAATTTTATAAGTATTGGCGTTTGTCTTCTTGTTTGATCACAGGCTTCGGTTTTATCTGGCGCGTTTGCTGAAGCAAGGCCCACCCTAGCCCATGCCGAAAAACAGCTTCTCCTCAAGGACAGGGAAGTTAAACGGCTGGAGACTAAGCTGGCGGACACCAAAGGCCTTCTCACTCGGGAGGTTGGGAAAACCGAAGCAGCTTTGGACGCTCAAAGGCGAGCCGAAGCCGCTCTGGAGACCCAGAAACAGCTTGAGCGTGATGCGCGTCAAGATGCCGAAAGGGCTCAAGCCGCCGGTCCGCGGTGGGTGAAAAACCGAACGAGCCGACTCTCCTTCTCCGCCGAGTGGTGAATGGCGTTGGTGGGGATTGCGAGCCCCCGCCGTCGCCCGAGTCACGGAGAAGATTCGGTTTCTTAACCGAGAGCTGTCCAGCTTGACCACGCCATTCAGCTGGGCCGCGAATATGCTGGATTTGAAACAGCATGTGCCCTGATGAAGGCGGTGAAGGAGGAGGGCTGCGACCATTTTGAGAAAGCCACATGCTTTGAGAATGCCATGAGCTACTGGAAACCAGACGATGATGTCCAAGCTACTGCTAAAAGGTGGTTCTTTGACCTTTTCTGGACCGAGGCTGGAGGGCGAGACTTGTCTCTGCTTCGGGCAGCCTATGCATGTGCCAGGGTAATTTGATTTTGCCGTCTTGCTTGATTTTATCTTTCGGTATTTGTTCAATTTTGGTTAACGCTGCCGAAACTAATATGACCTACTATACTGTAGGACCCGAGCGAGAAACCGGCTATCAAGGACCGGGTTCAGGCTTACATGGATGAGCGCAATGCCCGGGAAGGTTCCCCGGCCGTGCAGACACCGGTGGGTACCCCCGAAGCCCCTCACGCTTCTGCTGAACTGGCCGCCACCGATGAACAAGTACTTGACGCTCAAGGTGGAGGAACAAGAGCCGAATCTGTTTCGGCTGCTGGCCCTCATGAGACTCTTGCTTTGAACCCCTCTTCTTCTGCCCCTGGAGTTTGAACTACTTGCCTGTGACCTTGGAAACACTTGTAGTATTTTGGTAAACTTCTTAGGCCAGCATGTTGGCCGTATGCGAGTATTGTGTAATGCCACCTATTTAAGTTGGGATATTGCTTCGGTTCTTAAAACCGAATCATCTAAGACAACGCTTTGGATGCTTTAAAGTATGATTTGACCGAAGGCGTATCGTTGGGTTTGGCGTTTGTCTTGCTTTGCGATGTACTTCGGTCTTCTACATGGATTCCTGCCCTTAAAAGCGCCGTCCCGCCCCCTCTTTTTGGCCGAAGAACAAGCAATTGGTAAATCTAAATTGTGGATTCGGTTTGCTAACCCGAATCTCTGTCGCGACCCTTCGGTCTTCGTACCGGACTAGGATGTTGTTGGCAAGCGCCGTCCCGCCCTGTCTTTTTAGACCGAAGGGGTGCGTGCTGCCTCGTTTAATTTCGACTGTTTGACTATTGTGCCGAATTGAACTTGTAGAATTCGGTAATCAAATTCTGTTGGGCTTGCAACCCGTTCCGCCCCGTCTTTTTGGACTGAGGGAGTATTTTGAAATAAAAAATGTGATATATGTCTCTTTTATTTTCTTATTACAAGTGTGCCAATGCTGGCTGTTACAGTTGATGGTTTATTTGTAACACTATGCTGGCGCATCACCACCCGAAATATCTCCGGGTTGACCGAAGGCATTCTGTGGCCCTGCAGTTCGTTGCTAGGATGCAGAAACCCGTGGTGGATGACATTGTGTTGCATGCGCGTTATTAATTGATACGTCAGGTTCCAACGCCACCCGTTGCTCTGGATGAGGAGTCTGTGGTGCCGGAGGTAACCGAGCTCACAGATGGAGAAGCTCTCATGGCGGATGATGCCGGCCAAAACACGCGAGGTGGTGGCTTCGGTTGGATAACCGAAGCCTTGGCGACAGGCCCCGATGCTGACATCGCGCTTCGTTGCACCATGATCTATGGAAACCTCATTGTTATTCCACATTACCGTTAGCTGGCACATGGTCGTGCAGAACAGAACGCGGTGAAAAGCGCATGCTTTTCGGCCACTAGCCGGACTGAGGCTGGGTCTGACCTTGGGACTGTGATCACTGAAGTATATCTTGTGAGGACCGAATTGTCCTTGCTAGGAGCACTGAAACCAGATGCGGTGAGCCCCTCAGCTACCCGAATTCGCTCTTTCCTGAGGACTCTCATGCCTATTTGGCGATGATTTTGCACGAATTCCTAATAATGCTCTCCTCATGTTTGAAATAAACTAGACTTGATAGAATGACTTGTGAGGGAGGTTTGGGTGCCCTTATATAGGCTGCTATGACCCTGGAGTTCATAAATATATTGAACCACCTTGGTTATTAAATTCTGACAGGTACTTTTTGTCATTAATTAAGCCTGCTATACCGCACATGGCTGCCACTTTGGCGGATGATGGTTGCTTGCAACCTTTTGCATCGATACCGAATATATGGACAGGCGTTTGTTGCCTGAACGTTTTCGGTGAATGTGTGGCTTATGTCAGTGACTTTTGAGTGACATAGTCATACAAACAATTATACGAGACGTGTCCGCATACTTGGGGTCTCTCCCGTTGTTTTCGCGGGAGTTCCCGGCCTCTCTCGGCCTTTGGGGTTGCTTACAACCTTGTTCCAATCGACGAACCGAAGCGTATTCGGTGAATATGTCGCAGATACAAATATAATTTCGCAGAACATAACCATGGATGAAGTTAAACTTATTACACGGGATGCCTCGTTAAAAAACCTCAGTGAGGAAAAAGTGTGCAGAGCCCCAAATGTCTTTAGACGAATGTGCCAAAGTTGCATGAAATTAAATTATTACATCTCCCTTTCTGGAGCACGCAATGATCACGGGTAGAATCGGCGCAGACTATCTGCGTTCCACGTGTGAGTTGATTCGCTTCCATCTTCGGTTACCAAGGTGAATACACCAGTGCTAACCCTTCTTGCCACGATGTACGGTCCGTACCATGGTGACTGTAGTTTGCCTTGTTTATCTGGTTGGCGGATAAGCACCATGTCCCCTAGATTGATGTCCTTCCTTAGAATCTTCTTGTCTCTCCAACTCTTGGTTTTGGCATGATATCTATCTAGATTCTCTGCGGCCTGAAGCTTCCTTTGGTCTGACGTTTCTACGTCTACCATTCTTTGAATCGGGTTGGTCGGCGATATCTCTGTTTTAAACGAACCCATTGTTACTTCTTCTGGTGTTATGGCTTCTTCAAAAAACAACAACCGGAATGGGGTGAAACCCGTTGCTCTGGACCTGGAGACGTTGTGACCCCAAACAGCAGTGACCAGCTCTTGAGCCCATTTCCCCTTCTTTGATTCCTCGAGCGCCTTTGAGATGGTGGTGAATATATCACCGTTTACTCTTTCGACTGTCCCATTTGACTCTGGGTGATTCACCGAAGCGAATGACAGTTTAATCCCCAATTCTTCACAGAACGTTCTGAATTGTGCCAAATCAAATTGTTTGCCATTGTCAACTGTGATGTATGAAGGTACCCCAAAACGGCAGATGATTCGCTGCCACACAAAGTTGATCAAAGTTCCCGAAGTTATTTTAGCCAGCGGCTTGGCTTCCACCCATTTGGTGAAGTACTCCAGAGCCACTGCTGCATACTTGAGGTTGCCTTTTGCTGGGGGTAATGCTCCGACTATGTCGACTCCCCAACGCTGAAGCGGCCAGGTTGGGAATACTGGTGAAGTGGGGTTAGCTGGGGTATTCTGCTTCTTTGCGAACATCTGACAGCCCCTGCATGTCTTCACTATCTCTTTAGCATCGACTATGGCGGTTGGCCAGTAGAATCCCTGCCTCATTGCTCTGTGGGCAATTTCGTGATGACCTCTGTGAGCTCCAGACGAACCCGAATGTATCTCGGTAAGTAGCTGTTTCCCTTCTCCTCTACTTATGCACTTGAGCATTGGAGCGACTATGCCTTCCTTGTACATGTTTTCCCCTATAATGGAGAATTGCTTCGTCCTGGAGTTCATTCGGTGCATATCTTTCTTTGAGGCCGGTTCGTATGTGCCGTTGAGGTATGCCCAGATGGGCGCCCTCCGATCATCGCTTGCAATTGCATGGACGACCGAAGGTGACTATTCTTCTTCCTTGACGGCCTTGATTTGTTAGGACTTGGTAAAAGACATCAGCTGGCAATGGACTGGCATTGGCTACCGCTTTTGCTAACTCATCGGCTTCGGTGTTCTCCGACCTTGGAATATACTTCAGAGTGAAACCCGTGAAATATTTCTCCATTCTCCTTACGGTGGCCAGGTATGTGGCCAGCTCAGGGTCCTTTGCTGTGTATTCTTTCTGAACATGACCGACCACTACCTCGTGAGTCGATCGAATCACGCAAAGACCGGACTCCAAGTGCTCTAAGCTTTCGTAGCCCTAGTAGTACTTGCTTCATATTCGGCCGTGTTGTTCGTGGTAAGGGCGCAATCTAGCGCGTATCGTATTCTTGGCCCATTCGGTGGTGTCGGTATGGCCGAGATTCGCTTTCTTTGAACACCACGACCCGTCAAGATGCACAATCCATTCGGGTTCATCAAACTGCCTTGTGGAGTCATCTGCATTTGGTGTCCAGTCTGCTATAAAGTCTGCTAGCACCTGTGACTTGATGGTTGATCTGTGCTCGAATGATATTATGTATTCATTCAGCTCAGCTGCCCACTTGCCGATTCGGCCTATCGCTTCGGTGTTACGAAATAGAGATTCCAGTGGCTGAGCTGACAAGACCCGAATCGGGTGTGCTTGGAAATAGTGCTTGAGCTTCCTGGATGCCATCACTATTGTGTATGCAATCTTCTCTAGCTCAGTGTAATTCACCTTAGCACCCGAAAGGGCTTCTGAGACGAAGTAAATGGGGAATTGTTGCATTTTGCCCTCATATTCCTTCTCCTCAATCAATCGCGCTTCTTCCGCGGCGCGCCGATAGATACAATATCAAAGTTGCACCGATGTTGGTTTCGACGGTGTGGTGAGTCTAGTGAGGTACTTCTTGAGTTCCTTGAAAGCTTGCTCCTGTTCAGTCCCCAACCGAAAGTCGATGCATTCGGAGTGCTCGAAAAATGGTAATCCCCTTTCGGTGATCTTGATATGAACCCGCTTAAGGCTGCAATTCTCCCCGTGAGTTTCGCACCGCTTCCTGTTTTGAGGTGGCGCCATGTTTGCGATGGCTGCAATCTTTTCCGGGTTGGCTTCTATACCCCTGGCGGAGACCAAACAACCGAGTAGCTTCCCTTTGCTGATACCGAATACACACTTGTCGGGGTTAAGTTTGAGGCCACTTGAGCGCAGGTTTGCGAATGTTTCTCTGAGGTCATCGATATGTGCGTCCCTCTGGTCGCTCTTTACCACAATATCATCTATGTAGGAAATGAGATTGTTTTTCTTCTTCTGCTCCTGGAATATTTCGTCAGTTAATCTGGAGAAAGTCGGTCCGGCGTTCCTTAGCCCTTCGGGCATTCTTTTGTAACAAAAGGTGCCGTCTGGTGTGATGAAGCTTGTCTTTTCCTGGTCTTCTGGGTCAAGCCATATCTGGTGGTAACCCAAAAAACAATCGAGCAAGCTCATTATCTCACAACCAGCCGCGATGTCCACCAATTTGTCTATTCTGGGCAATGGGTATGGGTCCTTCAGGCAATGTTTGTTGAGGTCGGTGAAGTCAACGCACATTCGCCATTTGCCATTCTTCTTCTTTACCATGACCATGTTTGCTAACCATTCGGTACTTGCACTTTTCGATTACGTCGGCATCTAAAAGCCCCTTCAGACTTGCCCGCCGCCGCTCTTTCGTCGATATTTTGCGGAGCTTCGCTTTCTAGGCTGGGCGACTGTTCACATTCAGGCTGTGCTATGCAAGGCTTCGGTCTACTCCCTGCAGATTGCGTGTTGACCAAGCAAACATGTCTCGGTTTTCCAGCAGGAATTCCGTCAATCTTGAGGCTTCACCCTGACCCAAACTTGCGCCGATATTGACGCATTCGTCAGGCCGATTCGGGCTCAAGGACACCCGAATTGTTTCTTCAGCAGGGAGCGCCTTTGGCTCTTTGCTGTTGCTTTGGTCTTCCTCTTCCTTCTGTTTGAGTTTGGATTTCACCTCGTGCACCATGCTGTATCCTGGTATGAGTTTTCCGTCGATTCTCCTTGCTGAGATCTGGTCTCCGAATACCGAAATGATGCCAGTGGGTGAAGGTATTTTCATACACAGGTGAGTTTGCCGAATCACCATGTCGAATTTGCTGATGATACCTCTGCCAAAAATGGTTGTATACGGGTAGTCAATATCGACTATGTCGAACGTGATTTCTTCTCCGCTCGACTTTTGTATCCTCACCGAACGCGACCGTGATTGTTTTCTTGCCAATCGCATCGATTCTCCTTCCACCGAATCCGAATAGGGGGTTGCCTGCCTGGTCAAGTGTTTTTCGGTCTAGTTTCATACTGTCGAATGCCTTGGTGAATAGTATGTCTGCTGAACTGCCGTTGTCGATCAGAATGTTGTGGAGCGTGTATCCTCCAACATACGCTGTTACTACCAAGGCATCACAGTGCGGGAAATCCTTTACCCTGAAGTCGGATTCTGAAAAGGTGATAGGGGTTGTCTTCCAGGCAGGGTGCGCTATCGGTGTTTTTGGTGTGATTGTCATCACTCTCTTGACGAAATCCCGTCTGGCCCTCTTGTTATCGTGCTCCAAGTTGGATCAACCCGTGATGGCATAGATGTGACCACTAGAGTTCATCATGTTAGGCGGTGCAACTCGTTGACTATTTGCAACTCTCTGGAAGTTTCTGGATTTGCTGACTGCTGTGCTGCATGCTGATCGGTTGTGGCCGAAGACGATGCGGCTGCCTGAAATGTCTGATTGTGCAATGGCATGGGCTGGTGATATAGCGTCATATGGGGCATCGGCCATGCCATCCGCTGGTATAACTGTGCCGGGCGGGTTACACGGTGCCGCGTGAAAACCGGATGGTGAAACGCCCGCCGAGTCGGTGCCATGGTGTGATAGACATGCTTTCCGCTTCATTCGGTTTGGTCGCTTCATCCTTTTCCCGCTCCTTTGCTAGCTGGGTATACTTGCACTCTTTTGTGGTATGCCCCTTGTCCTCGCCACATACGACACAATACTGCGTTCTGGGCTGGCCTCTGCCTCTGCCCCTTCCACGCCCACCACCGAAACCCCTGCCACCCTTACCCTGGTTACCAAAATTTTTGGTTTGATTCGGGTGGCTCTGCTGTGAGTTTTCCTGCACATTGCTCACTCCAGTGGACTTCTGCTCATTCTTCTGCTGATCTTGCTGATTCGGTTGATTGGACTTGGGTGATGCTTGCTTGATGTTATACCGTGTTGCCTTTCTTTGCACTAAGTCTTCTTCGATCTAGCGAACCGACGCATCCGATCGAATAGCGCTTGATTGTTGTTGGTGCTACACTGACATAGCTTGGGCGCAGGGCCCTATCTTCAGTCCCTTGACGGCCGTGGCAATGACAATATCATCTGACACATTCGGTAGCTGAGCTTTCAACTGAATTATCCTCTCAAGGTATTTTGAAAGTGATTCGTCGTCCGGCTGGAACAGATTCATGAGATCCGCTGTTGTTTTCTTGTCTGTTTGGAACCCCTGAAAGGTGGTGAGCAGGTCCGCCTTCACCTGATGCCATGAAGTGACTGACAACGGTCGTTGGGACACGAAACAGTCGTACGCTACATCTGTTAAAGCCATGACCAACGATTTTGCTAGGATCATGTCATTGCCGCCAGCCGAATGGACACATGCTTCATAACTTGTAATAAATCTTCTTGGGTTGGACTGCCCATTGAAACTCGGCAACTTCGGTCTGTAACCCAGTGGCCAAGGACATCTTTGGATTTCCAGTGATAGTGGGGATGCCAAGTCTATTGCTTCGGCTATTTCCCTTCATGACTTCTCTCCCAGAATGATAACATCTTTCTCTTGATTCTTCCCCGAGGATGATCGGAGGGTCCGAATTTCCCTTTCTAGTTTCTCTGCTTCTTCTCTTGCTTGATTGATTGCCTCTTGGGTTGCCAGCATTCGGTTTTGTGTCACCATTTGGACCTGCAACTGATCACGATGCTGCTTCAGGGCATTCACCTTGGCGGATTGCTCTTCTAACTGCTTCAGTAACCGGGCATTTTGTACGTCTGATCCCTCGGGCTCTTCGGTTTCTTCTTCTTCGGGGTTTTCGGTTATGCGGGCTTCTGGAAGCACACCTCCTAGTGCGCCGAGTTCGCTTGTGCCGCCTTCTTGATTATTCAGTGCCGCTACGTCGTTGGTCGTCTTTGGTGCCACCGCACCTTCGGCCTCTTGAAAGGATACTCCCGATTGCAAAATACCGGACTGTAGGACTTCGGTAGGCGTGACCGGATCGTGACCGCAGGTTCCTTGGATGACCCTGCACCTGTCTTCGCCTTGCCTTTCGGAGCCATGGTTTGTTCGGCGACAACCACGGTGGGCGCCAATGTTGTTCTAAGGTAGAACCTTAGAACCCCCTCCGGTGGCGAACATGAATATACTCAACGAATAATGCTGAATCTATCTACGAAATGACATACGGAACACGAAATGAACACAAAATGAACAGAACACAAGCTCGATGTATTCCATTGTATTCCGATCTCTTGTACAGTCCCATCAGGGCAATATTTATAGGAGCCCATAGGCTTTTACATGACAAAAATGCCCCTAGGCGCTTCTCCCGAGCTCTCCCGCGGGTTGGTAGCGAGGGCGTAACGGTCTTCTCGGGTGCTTTTTCATGCCGCCGGCCGAATGGCCGACAACACCAGCCCACAGCGGCGAGCAATCCTCACGGGACTAGCAAGCAAATTGTCCCTGCACAAGAAGAATTCGTTACCAGCCAACTGGGGGTGATTCGGTAAAGGAGACCGAAGCCCCCTCGCGGCGGTGCTTCGGCGCCCTTGCACCCGGGCGGCCGAGCCGCCAGTAAGCTGCCAAACAACTCAGATAACCGAATGCCCCACTTCACCATTTTGGTTAGGCGACCGAAACGTCCGCCTGTCTTTTGTTGGCCAGTCAATCAGCCGAATCGACCTGACGACCGATTCGGCTTGACCAACCGAATCGGTCCCTTGTCGATTCGGCGGGACAGGGGTGCCCAGGTCCCGGTTGTCACCCAACACACACCTATTAGGGCGACGAGCGCTAGGCCGTAGAGTACGGCTCGGTCGAGCGATATCTATTCGTCGTGACCGAAGGAACCGGATGACAAAAAAATCGAGGGCCCCACCACATAAAAATGTAAAAATGGTTCGTACTCGCACTAGTAGGGAAACTCCATCCGTGGAAATTTACCATGGTTTGGCAACGTGCAAAAATTACTATGGCTTGGCTATGCAAAAGTACCTACAAGCCCAAAATGACGTTTTATGCGGAAAATATGGCATGTGTGGACCACACGGGTAGGTGTAGGGGCGCCGCTATGTATGGTCGCATCCGATGTTCACTTACGATTGCAAACGTCCATTGGTCACGGCCCACACCTATTAGGCGACGAGCGCTAGGACGTAGAGTACGGCTCGGTCGAGCTGATATCTATTCGTCATGACCGAAGGAACCGGATGACAAAAAAATCGAGGGCCCCACCACACAAAAATGTAAAAATGGTTCGTACTCACACTAGTAGGGAAACTCCATCCGTGGAAATTTACCATGGTTTGGCTGCGTGCAAAATTACTATGGCTTGGCTATGCAAAAGTACCTACAAGCCCAAAACGATGTTTTATGCGGAAAATATGGCATGTGTGGACCACGCGGGTAGGTGTAGGGGCGCCGCTATGTATGGTCGCGTCCGATGTTCACTTACGATTGCAAACGTCCATTGGTCACGGCCCACACCTATTAGGGCAACGAGCGTTAGGCCGTAGAGTACGGCTCGGTCGAGCTGATATCTATTCATCGTGATCGAAGGAACCAGATGACAAAAAAATCGAGGGCCCCACCACATAAAAATATAAAAATGGTTCATACTCACATTAGTAGGGAAACTCCATCCGTGGAAATTTACCATGGTTTGGCAACGTGCAAAAATTACTATGGCTTGGCTATGCAAAAGTACCTACAAGCCCAAAACGACGTTTTATGCGGAAAATATGGCATGTGTGGACCACACGGGTAGGTGTAGGGGTGCCGCTATGTATGGTCGCGTCCGATGTTCACTTACGATTGCAAACGTCCATTGGTCACGGCCCACACCTTTTAGGGCGTCGAGCGCTAGGCCGTAGAGTACGGCTCGGTCGAGTTGATATCTATTCGTCGTGACCGAAGGAACCGAGATGACAAAAAAATCGAGGGCCCCACCACATAAAATGTAAAAATGGTTCGTACTCGCACTAGTAGGGAAACTCCATCTCGTGGAAATTTACCATGGTTTGGCAACGAGAAAAATTACTATGGCTTGGCTATGCAAAAGTACCTACAAGCCCAAAACGACGTTTTATGCGGAAAATATGGCATGTGTGGACCACACGGGTAGGTGTAGGGGCACCGCTATGTATGGTCATGTCCGATGTTCAGTTACGATTGCAAACGTCCATTGGTCACGGCCCACACCTATTAGGGCTACGAGCGCTAGGCCGTAGAGTATGGCTCGGTCGAGCTGATATCTCTTCGTCGTGACCGAAGGAACCAGATGACAAAAAAATCGAGGGCCCCACCACATAAAAATGTAAAAATGGTTCATACTCGCACTAGTAGGGAAACTCCATCCGTGGAAATTTACAATGGTTTGGCAACGTGCAAAAATTACTATGGCTTGGCTATGCAAAAGTACCTACAAGCCCAAAACGACGTTTTATGCGGAAAATATGGCATGTGTGGACCACACGGGTAGGTGTAGGGGCGCCGCTATGTATGGTCGCGTCCGATGTTCACTTACGATTGCAAACGTCCATTGGTCACGGCCCACACCTTTTAGGGCGTCGAGCGCTAGGCCGTAGAGTACGGCTCGGTCGAGCTGATATCTCTTCGTCGTGACCGAAGGAACCAGATGACAAAAAAATCGAGGGCCCCACCACAGAAAAATGTAAAAATGGTTCGTTCTCGCACTAGTAGGGAAACTCCATCCGTGGAAATTTACAATGGTTTGGCAACGTGCAAAAATTACTATGGCTTGGCTATGCAAAAGTACCTACAAGCCCAAAACGACATTTTATGCGGAAATTCTGGCATGTGTGGACCACACGGGTAGGTGTAGGGGCGCCGCTATGTATGGTCGCGTCCGATGTTCACTTACGATTGCAAACGTCCATTGGTCACGGCCCACACCTATTAGGGCGACGAGCGCAAGGCCGTAGAGTACGGCTCGGTCGAGCTGATATCTATTCGTCGTGACCGAAGGAACCAGATGACAAAAAATCGAGGGCCCCACCACATAAAAATGTAAAAATGGTTCATACTCGGACTAGTAGGGAAACTCCATCCGTGGAAATTTACCATGGTTTGGCACCGTACAAAAATTACTATGGCTTGGCTATGCAAAAGTACCTACAAGCCCAAAACGACGTTTTATGCGGAAAATATGGCATGTGTGGACCACACGGGTAGGTGTAGGGGCGCCGCTATGTATGGTCACGTCCGATGTTCACTTACGATTGCAAACGTCCATTGGTCACGGCCCACACCTATTAGGGCGACGAGCGCTAGGCCGTAGAGTACGGCTCGGTCGAGCTAATATCTATTCGTCGTGACCGAAGGAACCAGATGACAAAAAAAATCGAGGGCCCCACCACATAAAAATGTAAAAATGGTTCGTACTCACACTAGTAGGGAAACTCCATCCGTGGAAATTTACCATGGTTTGGCAGCGTGCAAAATTACTATGGCTTGGCTATGCAAAAGTACCTACAAGCCCAAAACGACGTTTTATGCGGAAAATATGGCATGTGTGGACCACGCGGGTAGGTGTAGGGGCGCCGCAATGTATGGTCGCGTCCGATGTTCACTTACGATTGCAAACGTCCATTGGTCATGGCCCACACCTATTAGGGCAACGAGCGCTAGGCCGTAGAGTACGGCTCGGTCGAGCTGATATCTATTCGTCGTGACCGAAGGAACCAGATGACAAAAAAATCGAGGGCCCCACCACATAAAAATATAAAAATGGTTCATACTCACACTAGTAGGGAAACTCCATCCGTGGAAATTTACCATGGTTTGGCAACGTGCAAAAATTACTATGGCTTGGCTATGCAAAAGTACCTACAAGCCCAAAACGACATTTTATGCGGAAAATATGGCATGTGTGGACCACACGGGTAGGTGTAGGGGCGCCGCTATGTTTGGTCACGTCCGATGTTCACTTACGATTGCAAACGTCCATTGGTCACGGCCCACACCTATTAGGGCAACGAGCGCTAGGCCAGAGTACGGCTCGGCCGAGCGATATCGATTCGTCGTGACCGAAGGAACCGGATGACAAAAAAATCGAGGGCCCCACCACATAAAATGTAAAAATGGTTCGTACTCGCACTAGTAGGGAAACTCCATCTCGTGGAAATTTACCATGGTTTGGCAACGAGAAAAATTACTATGGCTTGGCTATGCAAAAGTACCTACAAGCCCAAAACGACGTTTTATGCGGAAAATATGGCATGTGTGGACCACACGGGTAGGTGTAGGGGCACCGCTATGTATGGTCGTGTCCGATGTTCAGTTACGATTGCAAACGTCCATTGGTCACGGCCCACACCTATTAGGGCTACGAGCGCTAGGCCGTAGAGTACGGCTCGGTCGAGCTGATATCTATTCGTCGTGACCGAAGGAACCAGATGACAAAAAAATCGAGGGCCCCACCACAGAAAAATGTAAAAATGGTTCGTTCTCGCACTAGTAGGGAAACTCCATCCGTGGAAATTTACAATGGTTTGGCAACGTGCAAAAATTACTATGGCTTGGCTATGCAAAAGTACCTACAAGCCCAAAACGATGTTTTATGCGGAAAATATGGCATGTGTGGTCCACACGGGTAGGTGTAGGGGTGCCGCTATGTATGGTCGCGTCCGATGTTCACTTATGATTGCAAACGTCCATTGGTCACGGCCCACACCTATTAGGGCGACGAGCGCAAGGCCGTAGAGTACGGCTCGGTCGAGCTGATATCTATTCGTCGTGACCGAAGGAACCAGATGACAAAAAATCCCACCACATAAAAATGTAAAAATGGTTCGTACTCGGACTAGTAGGGAAACTCCGTCCGTGGAAATTTACCATGGTTTGGCAACGTACAAAAATTACTATGGCTTGGCTATGCAAAAGTACCTACAAGCCCAAAACGACGTTTTATGCGGAAAATATGGCAGTGTGGACCACACGGGTAGGTGTAGGGGCGCTGCTATGTATGGTCACGTCCGATGTTCACTTACGATTGCAAACGTCCAATGGTCACGGCCCACACCTATTAGGGCGACGAGCGCTAGGCCGTAGAGTACGGCTCGGTCGAGCTAATATCTATTCGTCGTGACCGAAGGAACCAGATGACAAAAAAATTGTGGGCCCCACCACATAAAAATGTAAAAATGGTTCGTACTCGCACTAGTAGGGAAACTCCATCCGTGGAAATTTACCATGGTTTGGCAGCGTGCAAAATTACTATGGCTTGGCTATGCAAAAGTACCTACAAGCCCAAAACGACGTTTTATGCGGAAAATATGGCATGTGTGGACCACGCGGGTAGGTGTAGGGGCGCCGCTATGTATGGTCACGTCGGATGTTCACTTACGATTGCAAACGTCCATTGCTCACGGCCCACACCTATTAGGGCAATGAGCGCTAGGCCGTAGAGTACGGCTCGGTCGAGCTGATATCTATTCATCGTGACCGAAGGAACTAGATGACAAAAAAATCGAGGGCCCCACCACATAAAAATGTAAAAATGGTTCGTACTCGCACTAGTAGGGAAACTCCATCCGTGGAAATTTACCATGGTTTGGCAACGTGCAAAAATTACTATGGCTTGGCTATGCAAAAGTACCTACAAGCCCAAAACGACGTTTTATGCGGAAAATATGGCATGTGTGGACAACACGGGTAGGTGTAGGGGCGCCACTATGTATGGTCGCGTCCGATGTTCACTTACGATTGCAAACGTCCATTGGTCACGTCCCACACCTATTAGGGCGTCGAGCGCTAGGCCGTAGAGTATGGCTCGGATTACTCCCGGTTAAAATGCTACGATGATATATTCTGTGCGCTTGCGGAACCCTCCTTATTTCAGTTGCACTTAATAGACATCAACAGTGTGCAAATATGGCAGTTCTGGAGCCGTGGAGCCGAGGTTAAGGGCCGTTCAGGCTCTGGAGCTGTGGCAAACGCTATGGTAGAGAGGCCAGAGGTGTCAAAATGCCTTAACCATGGCGTACGGGCATGCTTGACTCAGTGCCAGGAGCCATAGGACGCGTTGGAACCGACCGTGCGAAGCATCAAAATGGCTTAACCATGGTGTACGGGCATGCTTGACCCACTGTCGAGAGCTATAGGATGCACAGGATCCAGCCGTGCGGCAGCACAGTCGTGTGTGCAAATATGGAAGTTCTGGAGTCATAGAGCTGTGGTTAAGGGCCATTCGAGGTCTCGGATGATGACAAACATGGTGGTGGTGAGGCCAGAGGTGTCAAAATGCCTTAACTATGGCATACGGTCGTGCTTGACCTAGTGCCGAGAGCTGTAGGACACGCAGGAACCGGCTGTGCGGTAGCATAGTCGTGTGTGCAAATATGGCAGTTCTAGAGCTGTCGAGCCATGGTTAAGGGCCATTCGGGTTCTCAGGCGGCAATAAATGCTATGGTGGAGAGGCCAGAGGTGTCAAAACACTTTAACCATGGCGCATGGGCGTGCTTGACTTGGTGCGAGGAGCCGTAGGACGCGCAGGAACCAGCCGTGCGGCAGCAAAGTCGTGTGTGCAAATATGGCAGTTCTGGAGCCGTGGAGCCGAGGTTAAGGGCCGTTCAGGCTCTCGAGCGACAACAAAAGCTATGGTAGAGAGGCCAAAGGTGTCAAAATGCCTTAACCATGGCGTACGAGCATGCTTGACTCAGTGTCAGGAGCCATAGGACGCGTTGGAACCGACCATGCGGCAGCATGGTCGTGTGTGCAAATATGGCAGTTTTGGAGCCGTGGAGTCATGGTTAAGGGCCCTTCAGGCTCTCGGGTGATGGAAAACTCTATGGTGGAGAGGTGAGAGGCATCAAAATGGCTTAACCATGGCGTACGGGCATGCTTGACCCGGTGCCGAGAGCCATAGGATGCACAGGATCCGGCCGTGCGGTAGCACAGTCGTGTGTGCAATTATGGATGTTCTGGAGTCGTGGAGCTGTAATTAAGGGCCGTTCGGGCTCTCGGGTGATGACAAACATTGTGGTGGTGAGGCCAGAGGCGTCAAAATGCCTTAACCATGGCATGCTTAACCTAGTGTCGAGAGCTGTAGGATACGCAGGAACCGGCTGTGCGGTAGCATAGTCGTGTGTGCTAATATGGCAGTTCTAGAGCGGTGGAACCATGGTTAAAGGCCATTCGGGTTCTCGGGCGGCAACAAACGCTATGCTGGAGAGGCCAGAGGTGTTAAAACGCCTTAACCATGGCGCATGGGCGTGCTTGACTTGGTGCGAGGAGCCGTAGGTCGCGCAGGAACCGGCTGTGCGGCAGCAAAGTCATGTGTGCAAATATGGCAGTTCTGGAGCCGTGGAGCCGAGGTTAAGGGCCGTTCAGGCTCCTGAGCTGTGGCAAACGCTATGGTAGAGAGGCCAGAGGTGTCAAAATTCCTTAACCATGGCGTACGGGCATGCTTGACTCAGTGCCAGGAGCCATAGGATGCGTTGGAACTGACCGTGCGGCAGCATGGTTATGTGTGCAAATATGGCAGTTTTGGAGCCGTGGAGCCATGGTTAAGGGCCCTTCGGACTCTCGGGTGATGGAAAACTCTATGGTGGAGAGGTGAAAGGCATCAAAATGGCTTAACCATGGTGTACGGGCATGCTTGACCCACTGTTGAGAGCCATAGGGTGCACAGGATCCAGCCGTGTGGCAGCACGGTCGTGTGTGCAAATATGGAAGTTACGGAGTCATAGAGCGTGGTTAAGGGCCGTTCGGGCTCTCGGATGATGACAAACATGGTGGTGGTGAGGCCGAGGTGTCAAAACGCCTTAACTATGGCATACGGTCGTGCTTGACCTAGTGCCGAGAGCTATAGGACACGCAGGAACCGGGCCGTGCGGTAGCATAGTCGTGTGTGCAAATATGGCGGTTCTAGAGCGTCGAGCCATGGTTAAGGGCCATTCGGGTTCTTGGGCGGCAATAAAATGTCAAAATGCCTTAACCATGGCGCATGGGCGTGCTTGACTTGGTGCGAGGAGCCGTAGGACGCGCAGGAACCGGCCGTGCGGCAGCAAAGTCGTGTGTGCAAATATGGCAGTTCTGGAGCCGTGGAGCCGAGGTTAAGGGCCGTTCAGGCTCTCGAGCGACAGCAAAAGCTATGCTACAGAGGCCAGAGGTGTCAAAATGCCTTAACCATGGCGTACGGGC
Organism: Themeda triandra; assembly: GCA_018135685.1. Classification (NCBI taxonomy): domain Eukaryota; kingdom Viridiplantae; phylum Streptophyta; class Magnoliopsida; order Poales; family Poaceae; genus Themeda; species Themeda triandra. The sequence goes on from JAENPR010000782.1 coordinate 67,720, forward strand.
ATGCTTGACTCAGTGTCGGGAGCCATAGGTCGCGTTGGAACCGATCGTGCGGTAGCATGGTCGTGTGTGCAAATATGGCAGTTTTGGAGCCGTGGAGTCGTGGTTAAGGGCCCTTCAGGCTCTCGGGTGATGGAAAACTCTATGGTGGAGAGGTGAGAGGCATCAAAATGGCTTAACCATGGCGTACGGGCATGCTTGACCCGGTGCCGAGAGCCATAGGATGCACAGGATCCGGCCGTGCGGTAGCACACGGTCGTGTGTGCAATTATGGATGTTACGGAGTCGTGGAGCTGTTGTTAAGGGCCGTTCGGGCTCTCGGGTGATGACAAACATTGTGGTGGTGAGGCCCGAGGTGTCAAAATGCCTTAACCATGGCATACGGTCGTTAACCTAGTGTCGAGAGAGCTGTAGGATACGCAGGAACCGGCTATGCGTGCGGTAGCATAGTCGTGTGTGCAAATATGGCGGTTCTAGAGCGGTGGAGCCATGGTTAAAGGCCATTCGGGTTCTCGGGCGGCAACAAACGCTATGCTGGAGAGGCCAGAGGTGTCAAAATGCCTTAACCATGGCGCATGGGCGTGCTTGACTTGGTGCGAGGAGCCGTAGGACGCGCAGGAACCGGCCGTGCGGCAGCAAAGTCATGTGTGCAAATATGGCAGTTCTGGAGCCGTGGAGCCGAGGTTAAGGGCCGTTCAGGCTCTCGAGCAATGGCAAACGCTATGGTAGAGAGGCCAGAGGTGTCAAAATGCCTTAACCATGGCGTACGGGCATGCTTGACTCAGTGCCAGGAGCCATAGGATGCGTTGGAACTGACCGTGCGGCAGCATGGTTATGTGTGCAAATATGGCAGTTTTGGAGCCGTGGAGCCATGGTTAAGGGCCCTTCGGACTCTCGGGTGATGGAAAACTCTATGGTGGAGAGGTGAAAGGCATCAAAATGGCTTAACCATGGTGTACGGGCATGCTTGACCCACTGTTGAGAGCCATAGGGTGCACAGGATCCAGCCGTGTGGCAGCACAGTCGTGTGTGCAAATATGGAAGTTCTGGAGTCATAGAGCTGTGGTTAAGGGCCGTTCGGGCTCTCGGATGATGACAAACATGGTGGTGGTGAGGCCAGAGGTGTCAAAACGCCTTAACTATGGCATACGGTCGTGCTTGACCTAGTGCCGAGAGCTGTAGGACACGCAGGAACCGGCTGTGCGGTAGCATAGTCGTGTGTGCAAATATGGCAGTTCTAGAGCTGTCGAGCCATGGTTAAGGGCCATTCAGGTTCTTGGGCGGCAATGTCAAAATGCCTTAACCATGGCGCATGGGCGTGCTTGACTTGGTGCGAGGAGCCGTAGGACGCGCAGGAACCGGCCGTGCGGCAGCAAAGTCGTGTGTGCAAATATGGCAGTTCTGGAGCCGTGGAGCCGAGGTTAAGGGCCGTTCGGGCTCTCGAGCGACAGCAAAAGCTATGGTAGAGAGGCCAGAGGTGTCAAAATGCCTTAACCATGGCGTACGGGCATGCTTGACTCGGTGTCGGGAGCCATAGGTCGCGTTGGAACCGACCGTGCGGTAGCATGGTCGTGTGTGCAAATATGGCAGTTTTGGAGCCATGGAGTCGTGGTTAAGGGCCCTTCCGGCTCTCGGGTGATGGAAAACTCTATGGTGGAGAGGTGAGAGGCATCAAAATGGCTTAACCATGGCGTACGGGCGTGCTTGACCCGGTGCCGAGAGCCGTAGGATGCACAGGATCCGGCCGTGCGGCAGCACAGTCGTGTGTGCAATTATGGATGTTCTGGAGTCGTGGAGCTGTAGTTAAGGGCCGTTCGGGCTCTCGGGTGATGACAAACATTGTGGTGGTGAGGCCCGAGGTGTGAAAATGCCTTAACCATGGCATAAGGTCGTGCTTGACCTAGTGTCGAGAGCTATAGGATACGCAGGAACCGGCTGTACGGTAGCATAGTCATGTGTGCAAATATGGCAGTTCTAGAGCTGTGGAGCCATGGTTAAGGGCCATTCGGGTTCTCAGGCAGCAAGAAACGCTATGGTGGAGAGGCCAAAGGTGTCAAAACGCCTTAACCATGGCGCATGGGTGTGCTTGACTTGGTGCGAGGAGCCGTAGGACGCGCAGGAACCGGCCGTGCGGCAGCAAAGTCGTGTGTGCAAATATGGCAGTTCTGGAGCCGTGGAGCCGAGGTTAAGGGCCGTTCAGGCTCTCGATCGATGGCAAACGCTATGGTAGAGAGGCCAGAGGTGTCAAAATGCCTTAACCATGGTGTACTGGCATGCTTGACTCAGTGCCGGGAGCCATAGGACGCGTTGGAACCGACCGTGCGGCAGCATGGTCGTGTGTGCAAATATGGCAGTTTTGGAGCCATGGAGTCGTGGTTAAGGGCCGTTCCGGCTCTTGGGTGATGGAAAACTCTATGGTGGAGAGGTGAGAGGCATCAAAATGGCTTAACCATGGCGTACGGGCGTGCTTGACCCGGTGCCGAGAGCCGTAGGATGCACAGGATCCGGCCGTGCGGCAGCACAGTCGTGTGTGCAATTATGGATGTTCTGGAGTCGTGGAGCTGTAGTTAAGGGCCGTTCGGGCTCTCAGGTGATGACAAACATTGTGGTGGTGAGGCCAGAGGTGTGAAAATGCCTTAACCATGGCATAAGGTCGTGCTTGACCTAGTTTCGAGAGCTATAGGATACGCAGGAACCGGCTGTGCGGTAGCATAGTCATGTGTGCAAATATGGCAGTTCTAGAGCTGTGGAGCCATGGTTAAGGGCCATTCGGGTTCTCAGACAGCAACAAACACTATGGTGGAGAGGCCAGAGGTGTCAAAATGCCTTAACCATGGCGCATGGGCGTGCTTGACTTGGTGCGAGGAGCCGTAGGACGCGCAGGAACCGGCCGTGCGGCAGCAAAGTCGTGTGTGCAAATATGGCAGTTCTGGAGCCGTGGAGCCGAGGTTAAGGGCCGTTCAGGCTCTCGAGCGATGGCAAACGCTATGGTAGAGAGGCCAGAGGTGTCAAAATGCCTTAACCATGGTGTACGGGCATGCTTGACTCAGTGCCGGGAGCCATAGGACGCGTTGGAACCGACCGTGCGGCAGCATGGTCGTGTGTGCAAATATGGCAGTTTTGGAGCCATGGAGTCGTGGTTAAGGGCCGTTCCGGCTCTTGGGTGATGGAAAACTCTATGGTGGAGAGGTGAGAGGCATCAAAATGGCTTAACCATGGCGTACGGGCGTGCTTGACCCGGTGCCGAGAGCCGTAGGATGCAAAGGATCCGGCCGTGCGGCAGCACAGTTGTGTGTGCAAATATGGAAGTTCTGGAGTCGTGGAGCTGTTGTTAAGGGCCGTTCGGGCTCTCGGGTGATGACAAACATTGTGGTGGTGAGGCCAGAGGTGTCAAAATGCCTTAACCATGGCATACGGTCGTGCTTGACTTAGTGCCGAGAGCTGTAGGACATGCAGGAACCGGCTATGCGGTTGCATAGTCGTGTGTGCAAATATGGCAGTTCTAGAGCTGTGGAGCCAGGGTTAAGGGCCATTCAGGTTCTCAGGTTTCAACAAACGCTGTGCTGAAGAGGCTAGAGGTGTCAAAATGCCTTAACCATGGTGCATGGGCGTGCTTTACTTGGTGCCAGGAGCCGTAGGACACGCAGGAACCGGCCGTGCGGCAGCAAAGTCGTGTGTGCAAATATGGCAGTTCTGGAGCCGTGGAGCCGAGGTTAAGGGCCGTTCAGGCTCTCAAGCGACGGCAAACGCTATGGTAGAGAGGCCAGAGGGGTCAAAATGCCTTAACCATGGCGTACGGGCATGCTTGACTCAGTGCCAGGAGCCATAGGACGCGTTGGAACCGACCGTGTGGCAGCATGGTTATGTGTGCAAATATGGCAGTTTTGGAGCCATGGAGCCATGGTTAAGGGCCCTTCAGACTCTCGGGTGATGGAAAACTCTATGGTGGAGAGGTGAGAGGCATCAAAATGGCTTAACCATGGCGTACGGGCGTGCTTGACCCGGTGCCAAGAGCCGTAGGATGCACAGGATCCAGCCGTGCGGCAGCACAGTCGTGTGTGTAAATATGGAAGTTCTAGAGTCATAGAGCTGTAATTAAGGGTCGTTCGGGCTCTCGAATGATGACAAACATGGTGGTGGTGAGGCCAGAGGCATCAAAACGCCTTAACTATGGCATACGGTCGTGCTTGACCTAGTGCCGAGAGCTGTAGGACACGCAGGAACCGGCTGTGCGGTAGCATAGTCGTGTGTGCAAATATGGTAGTTCTAGAGCTATCGAGCCATGGTTAAGGGCCATTCGGGTTCTCGGGCAGTAATAAATGCTGTGGTGGAGAGGCCGGAGGTGTCAAAACGCCTTAACCATGGCGCATGGGCGTGCTTGACTTGGTTCAAGGAGCCATAGGACGCGCAGGAACCGGCCGTGCGGCAGCAAAGTCGTGTGTGCAAATATGGCAGTTCCGGAGCCGTGGAGCCGAGGTTAAGGGCCGTTCAGGCTCTCGAGCAACGGCAAACGCTATGGTAGAGAGGCCAGAGGTGTCAAAATGCCTTAACCATGGCGTACGGGCATGCTTGACTCAGTGCCGGGAGCCATAGGACGCGTTGGAACCGACCGTGCGGCAGCATGGTCGTGTGTGCAAATATGGCAGTTTTGGAGCCATGGAGCCGTGGTTAAGGGCCCTTCAGGCTCTCGGGTGATGGAAAACTCTATGGTGGAGAGGTGAGAGGCATCAAAATGGCTTAACCATGGCGTACGAGCATGCTTGAACCGGAGCCGAGAGCCGTAGGATGCAAAGGATCCGGCCGTGCGGCAGCACAGTCGTGTGTGCAAATATGGAAGTTCTGGAGTCGTGGAGCTGTTGTTAAGGGCCGTTCGGGCTCTCGGGTGATGACAAACATTGTGGTGGTGAGGCCAGAGGTGTCAAAATGCCTTAACCATGGCATACGGTCGTGCTTGACTTAGTGCCGAGAGCTGTAGGACACGCAGGAACCGGCTATGCGGTAGCATAGTCGTGTGTGCAAATATGGCAGTTCTAGAGCTGTGGAGCCATGGTTAAGGGCCATTCAGGTTCTCGAGTTTCAACAAACGCTGTGCTGAAGAGGCCAGAGGTGTCAAAATGCCTTAACCATGGCGCATGGGCGTGCTTGACATGGTGCGAGGAGCCGTAGGACGCGGAGGAACCGGCCGTGCGACAGCAAAGTTGTGTGTGCAAATATGGCAGTTCTGGAGCCGTGGAGCCGAGGTTAAGGGCCGTTCAGGCTCTCGAGCGACACAAACACTATGGTAGAGTGGCCAGAGGTGTCAAAATGCCTTAACCATGGCGTACGGGTATGCTTGACTCAGTGCCGGGAGCCATAGGACGCATTGGAACCGACCGTGCGGCAGCATGGTCGTGTGTGCAAATGTGGCAGTGTTGGAGTTGTGGAGCCGTGGTTAAGGGCCCTTCAGGCTCTCGGGTGATGGAAAACTCTATGGTGGAGAGGTGAGAGGCATCAAAATGGCTTAACCGTGGTGTACGGGCGTGCTTGACCCGGTGCCAAGAGACGTAGGATGCACAGGATCCGGCCGTGCGACAGCACAGTCGTGTGTGCAATTGTGGATGTTCTGGAGTCGTGGAGCTGTAGTTAAGGGCCGTTCGGGCTCTCGGGTGATGACAAACATTGTGGTGGTGAGGCCAGAGGCATCAAAATGCCTTAACCATGGCATACGGTCGTGCTTGACCTAGTGTCGAGAGCTGTAGGACACGCAGTAACCGGCTGTGCGGTAGCATAGTCGTGTGTGCAAATATGGTAGTTCTAGAGCTGCGGAGCCATAGTTAAAGGCCATTCGGGTTCTTGGGCGGCAACAAACGCTATGCTGGAGAGGCCAGAGGTGTTAAAACGCCTTAACCATGGCGCATGGGCGTGCTTGACTTGGTGCGAGGAGCCGTAGGTCGCGCAGGAACCGGCTGTGCGGCAGCAAAGTCGTGTGTGCAAATATGGCAGTTCTGGAGCCGTGAAGCCGAGGTTAAGGGCCGTTCAGGCTCTTGAGCTGTGGCAAATGCTATGGTAGAGAGGCCAGAGGTGTCAAAATGCCTTAACCATGGCGTACGGGCATGCTTGACTCAGTGCCAGGAGCCAAAGGACGCATTGGAACCGACCGTGCGGCAGCATGGTTATGTGTGCAAATATGGCAATTTTGGAGCCGTGGAGCCATGGTTAAGGGGCCTTCAGACTCTCGGGTGATGGAAAACTCTATGGTGGAGAGGTGAGAGGCATCAAAATGGCTTAACCATGGTGTACGGGCATGCTTGACCCACTGTCGAGAGCCATAGGATGCACAGGATCCGGCCGTGCGGCAGCACAGTCGTGTGTGCAAATATGAAGTTACGGAGTCATAGAGCTGTGGTTAAGGGCCGTTCGGGCTCTCGGATGATGACAAACATGGTGGTGGTGAGGCCAGAGGCGTCAAAACGCCTTAACTATGGCATACGGTTGTGCTTGACCTAGTGCCGAGAGCTGTAGGACACGCAGGAACCGGCTGTGCGGTAGCATAGTCGTGTGTGCAAATATGGCGGTTCTAGAGCTGTCGAGCCATGGTTAAGGGCCATTCAGGTTCTCGGGCGGCAATAAATGCTGTGGTGGAGAGGCCAGAGGTGTCAAAATGCCTTAACCATGGCTCATGGGCGTGCTTGACTTGGTGCGAGGAGCCGTAGGACGCGCAAGAACCGGCCGTGCGGCAGCAAAGTCGTGTGTGCAAATATGGCAGTTCTGGAGCCGTGGAGCCGAGGTTAAGGGCCGTTCAGGCTCTCGAGCGACAGCAAAAGCTATGGTAGAGAGGCCAGAGGTGTCAAAATGCCTTAACCATGGCGTACGGGCATGCTTGACTCAGTGCCGGGAGCCATAGGACGCGTTGGAACCGACCGTGCGGCAGCATGGTCGTGTGTGCAAATATGGCAGTTTTGGAGCCATGGAGTCGTGGTTAAGGGCCCTTCAGGCTCTCGGGTGATGGAAAACTCTATGGTAGAGAGGTGAGAGGCATCAAAATGGCTTAACCATGGCGTACGGGCGTGCTTGACCCGGTGCCGAGAGCCGTAGGATGCACAGGATCCGGCCGTGCGGCAAAGCACAACACGTGTGTGCAATTATGGATGTTTTGGAGTCGTGGAGCTATAGTTAAGGGCCGTTCGGGCTCTCGGGTGATGACAAACATTGTGGTGGTGAGGCAGAGGTGTGAAAATGCCTTAACCATGGCATACGGTCGTGCTTGACCTAGTGTCGAGAGCTATAGGATACAGGAACCGGGCCGTGTGCGGTAGCATAGTCGTGTGTGCAAATATGGCGGTTCTAGAGTTTGTGGAGCCATGGTTAAGGGCCATTCGGGTTCTCGGGCGGCAACAAACGCTATGGTGGAGAGGCCAGAGGTGTCAAAACGCCTTAACCATGGTGCATGGGCGTGCTTGACTTGGTGCGAGGAGCCGTAGGACGCATAGGAACCGGCCGTGCGGCAGCAAAGTCGTGTGTGCAAATATGGCAGTTCTAGAGCCGTGGAGCCGAGGTTAAGGGCCGTTCAGGCTCTCGAGCGATGGCAAATGCTATGGTAGAGAGGCCAGAGGTGTCAAAATGCCTTAACCATGGTGTATGGGCATGCTTGACTCGGTGCCGGGAGCCATAGGACGCGTTGGAACCGACCGTGCGGCAGCATGGTCATGTGTGCAAATATGGCAGTTTTGGAGCCGTGGAGCCATGGTTAAGGGCCCTTCAGGCTCTCGGGTGATGGAAAACTCTATGGTGGAGAGGTGAGAGGCATCAAAATGGCTTAACCATGGCGTATGAGCATGCTTGAACCGGAGCCAAGAGCCGTAGGATGCAAAGGATCCGGCCGTGCGGCAGCACAGTCGTGTGTGCAAATATGGAAGTTCTGGAGTCGTGGAGCTGTTGTTAGGGGCTGTTCGGGCTCTCGGGTGATGACAAACATTGTGGTGGTGAGGCCAGAGGTGTCAAAATGCCTTAACCATGGCGTACGGTCATGCTTGACCTAGTGCCAAGAGCTATAGGACACGCTGGAACCGGCTGTGCGGTAGCATGGTCGTGTGTGCAAATATGGCAGTTCTAGAGCCGTGGAGCCATGGTTAAGGGCCATTCAGGTTCTCGGGCGGCAACAAATGCTGTGGTGGAGAGGCCTAGAGGTGTCAAACACCTTAACCATGGTGCATGGGCGTGCTTGACTTGGTGCGAGGAGCCGTAGGATGCGCAGGAACCGGCCGTGCGGCGGCAAAGTCGTGTGTGCAAATATGGCGGTTACGGAGCCGTGGAGCCGAGGTTAAGGGCCGTTCGGGCTCTCGAGCGATGGCAAACGCTATGGTAGAGAGGCCGGAGAGGTGTCAAAATGCCTTAACCATGGCGTACGGGCATGCTTGACTCGGTGCCGGGAGCCATAGGACGCGTAGGAACCGGCCGTGCGGTAGCATAGTCGTGTGTGCAAATATGGCAGTTTTGGAGCCGTGGAGCCATGGTTAAGGGCCCTTCGGGCTCTCGGGTGATGGAAAACTCTATGGTGGAGAGGTGAGAGGCATCAAAATGGCTTAACCATGGCGTACGGGCATGCTTGACCCGGTGCCGAGAGCCATAGGATGCACGGGGATCCGGCCGTGCGCGGCACGGTCGTGTGTGCAAATATGGAAGTTCGGAGTCATGGAGCTATAGTTAAGGGTCGTTCGGGCTCTCGGGTGATGACAAACATTGTGGTGGTGAGGCCGAGGCATCAAAATGCCTTAACCATGGCATACGGTCGTGCTTGACCTAGTGTCGAGAGCTATAGGACACGCAGGAACCGGCTATGCGGTAGCATAGTCGTGTGTGCAAATATGGCGGTTCTAGTTTGTGGAGCCATGGTTAAGGGCCATTCGGGTTCTCGGGCGGTAATAAACGCTATGGTGGAGAGGCCAAAGGTGTCAAAACGCCTTAACCATGGTGCATGGGCGTGCTTGACTTAGTGCGAGGAGCCGTAGGACGCATAGGAACCGGCCGTGCGGCAGCAAAGTCGTGTGTGCAAATATGGCGGTTACGGAGCCGTGGAGCCGAGGTTAAGGGCCGTTCGGGCTCTCGAGCGACGCAAACGCTATGGTAGAGAGGCTAGAGGTGTCAAAATGCCTTAACCATGGCGTACGGGCATGCTTGACTCGGTCCGGGAGCCATAGGACGCGTTGGAACCGGCCATGCGGCGGCATGGTCGTGTGTGCAAATATGGCAGTTCTGGAGTTGTGGAGCCATGGTTAAGGGCCCTTCAGGCTCTCGGGTGATGGAAAACTCTATGGTGGAGAGGTGAGAGGCATCAAAATGGCTTAACCATGGTGTACGGGCGTGCTTGACCCGGTGCCGAGAGCCGTAGGATGCACGGGATCCGGATCCGGCCGTCGTGTGTGCAATTATGGATGTTCTAGAGTCGTGGAGCTATAGTTAAGGGCCGTTCGGGCTCTCGGGTGATGACAAACATTGTGGTGGTGAGGCCAGAGGTGTCAAAATGCCTTAACCATGGCATACGGTCGTGCTTGACCTAGTGTCGAGAGCTATAGGACACGTAGGAACCGGCTGTGCGGTAGCATAGTCGTGTGTGCAAATATGGCAGTTCTAGAGCTGTGGAGCCATGGTTAAGGGCCATTCGGGTTCTCGGGCGGCAACAAATGCTATGGTGGAGAGGCCAAAGGTGTCAAAACGCCTTAACCATGGCGCATGGGCGTGCTTGACTTGGTGCGAGGAGCCGTAGGACGCGCAGGAACCGGCCGTGCGGCAGCAAAGTCGTGTGTGCAAATATGGCAGTTCTGGAGCCGTGGAGCCGAGGTTAAGGGCCGTTCAGGCTCTCGAGTGATGGCAAACGCTATGGTAGAGAGGCTAGAGGTGTCAAAATGCCTTAACCATGGCGTACGGGCATGCTTGACTCAGTGCCGGGAGCCATAGGACGCGTTGGAACCGACCGTGCGGCAGCATGGTCGTGTGTGCAAATATGGCAGTTTTGGAGCCGTGGAGCCGTGGTTAAGGGCCCTTCAGGCTCTCGGGTGATGGAAAACTCTATGGTGGAGAGGTGAGAGGCATCAAAATGGCTTAACCATGGCGTACGGGCGTGCTTGACCCGGTGCCGAGAGCCGTAGGATGCACAGGATCCGGCCGTGTGGCAGCACAGTCGTGTGTGCAATTATGGATGTTCTGGAGTCATGGAGCTATAGTTAAGGGCCGTTCGGGCTCTCGGGTGATGACAAACATTGTGGTGGTGAGGCCAGAGGCGTCAAAATGCCTTAACCATGGCATACGGTCGTGCTTGACCTAGTGTCGAGAGCTATAGGACATGCAGGAACCGGCTGTGCGGTAGCATAGTCGTGTGTGCAAATATGGCAGTTCTAGAGCCGTGGAGCCATGGTTAAGGGCCATTCGGGTTCTCGGGCGGTAATAAACGCTGTGGTGGAGAGGCCAAAGGTGTTAAAACGCCTTAACCATGGTGCATGGGCGTGCTTGACTTGGTGCGAGGAGCCGTAGGACGCATAGGAACCGGCCGTGCGGCAAAGCAAAGTCGTGTGTGCAAATATGGCGGTTCTGGGAGCCGTGGAGCCGAGGTTAAGGGCCGTTCGGGCTCTCGAGCGATGACAAATGCTATGGTATAGAGGCCGGAGGTGTCAAAATGCCTTAACCATGGCGTACGGGCTTGCTTGACTCGGTCGGGAGCCATAGGACGCGTTGGAACCGACATTGCGGCAGCATGGTCGTGTGTGCAAATGTGGCAGTTTTGGAGCCGTGGAGCCATGGTTAAGGGCCCTTCAGGCTCTCGGGTGATGGCAAACTCTATGGTGGAGAGGTGAGAGGCATCAAAATGGCTTAACCATGGCGTACGGGTGTGCTTGAACCGGTGCCGAGAGCCGTAGGATGCACAGGATCCGGCCGTGCGCGGCAGTCGTGTGTACAATTATGGATGTTCTTCGGAGTCGTGGAGCTATAGTTAAGGGCCGTTCGGGCTCTCGGGTGATGACAAACATTGTGGTGGTGGGGCCAGAGGTGTCAAAACGCCTTAACCATGGCATACGGTCGTGCTTGACCTAGTGTCGAGAGCTGTAGGACACGTAGGAACCGGCTATGCGGTAGCATAGTCGTGTGTGCAAATATGGGTAGTTCTAGAGCTGTGGAGCCATGGTTAAGGGCCATTCGGGTTCTTGGGCGGCAACAAATGCTGTGGTCAAGAGGCCAGCGGTGTCAAAACGCCTTAACCATAGTGCATGGGCGTGCTTGACTTGGTTCGAGGAGCCATAGGATGCGCAGGAACCGGCCGTGCGGCGGCAAAGTCGTGTGTGCAAATATGGCAGTTCTGGAGCCGTGGAGCCGAGGTTAAGTGCCGATCAGGCTCTCGAGTGACGGCAAACGCTATGGTAGAGAGGCTAGAGGTGTCAAAATGCCTTAACAATGGTGTACAGGCATGCTTGACTCAGAGCCGGGAGCCATAAAATGCGTTGGAACCGACCGTGCGGCAGCATGGTCGAGTGTGCAAATATGGCAGTTTTGGAGCCGTGTAGGCATGGTTAAGGGCCCTTCAGGCTCTCAGGTGATGGAAAACTCTATGGTGGAGAGGTGAGAGGCATCAAAATGGCTTAACCATGGCGTGCGGGCGTGCTTGACCCAGTGCCGAGAGCCATAGGATGCACGGGATCCGGACCGTGCGGCAAAGACAGTCGTGTGTGCAATTATGGATGTTCGGAGTCGTGGAGCTGTAGTTAAGGGCCGTTCGGGCTCTCGGAGTGATGACAAACATTGTGGTGGTGAGGCCAGAGGCATCAAAACGCCTTAACCATGGCATACGGTCATGCTTGACCTAGTGTCAAGAGCTGTAGGACACGCACGAACCGGCTGTGCGGTAGCATATTCGTGTGTGCAAATATGGCAGTTCTAGAGCTGTGGAGCCATGGTTAAGGGCCATTCAGGCTCTCGGTGGCAACAAACGCTATGGTAGAGAGGCCAGAGGTGTCAAAATGCCTTAACCATGGCGCATGGGCGTGCTTGACTGGTGCGGGAGCCATAGGATGCGAGAACCGGCCGTGCGGCGGCATGGTCGTGTGTGCAAATATGGCGGTTCGGAGCCGTGGAGCCAAGGTTAAGGGCCATTCGGGCACTCGAGCGATGGCAAACGCTATGGTAGAGAGGCAGAGGTGTCAAAATGCCTTAACCATGGCGTACGGGCATGCTTGACTCGGTGCCGAGAGCCATAGGATGCGTTGGAACCGACCGTGCGGCAGCATGGTCGTGTGTGCAAATATGGCAGTTTTGGAGTTGTGGAGCCGTGGTTAAGGGCCCTTCAGGCTCTCGGGTGATGAAAACTCTATGGTGGAGAGGTGAGAGGCATCAAAATGGCTTAACCATGGCGTGCGGGCGTGCTTGACCCGTGCCGAGAGCCGTAGGATGCACGGGGATCCGGTCGTGCGGCAAAGCACGGTGTGTGTGCAATTATGGATGTTCTGGAGTTGTGGAGCTATAGTTAAGGGCCATTCGGGCTCTCGGGTGATGACAAATATTGTGGTGGTGAGGCCAGAGGTGTCAAAATGCCTTAACCATGGCATACGGTCGTGCTTGACCTAGTGTCGAGAGCTATAGGACATGCAGGAACTGGCTGTGCGGTAGCATAGTCGTGTGTGCAAATATGGCAGTTCTAAAGCTGTGGAGCCATGGTTAAGGGCCATTCGGGTTCTCGGGCGGTAATAAACGCTGTGGTGGAGAGGCCAAAGGTGTTAAAACGCCTTAACCATGGTGCATGGGCGTGCTTGATGTTGGGGGCAGGAGTGGAATTGGCCACCCCGTCCCCCCTAATCATAACGCCCTCCACCGTTCAAATTCGGGGGGGGGGGGCGGCGCTCTAAGACTCCATGCAACGCTGGAGGGCTTAACTCAAAAAATTCCCGAATGCGCCCTCCACCGCTCAAATTCGGGGGGCGGCGCTCTAAGACTCCATGCAACGCTGGAGGGCTTATCTCAAAAAATTCCCGAATGCGCCCTCCACCACTCAAATTTGGGGGGCGGCGCTCTAAGACTCCATGCAACGCTGGAGGGCTTAACTCAAAAAATTCCCTAACGCGCCCTCCACCGTTTAAATTCGGGGGCGGCGCTCTAAGACTCCATGCAACGCTGTAGGGCTTAACTCAAAAAATTCCCGAATGCGGCCTCCACTGCTCAAATTCGGGGGGCGGCGCTCTAAGACTCCATGCAACGTTGGAGGGCTTAACTCAAAAAATTCCCGAATGCGCCCTCCACCGCTCAAATTCGGGGGCGGCGCTCTAAGACTCCATGCAATGCTGGAGGGCTTAACTCAAAAAATTCCCGAATGCGCCCTCCACCGCTCAAATTCGGGGGGGCGGCGCTCTAAGACTCCACACAACGCTGGAGGGCTTAGCGAGAGATTTTCCCTAATGCGCCCTCCACCATTTAAATTCGGGGGGGTGGCGCTCTAAGACTCCACACACCGCTGGAGGGCTTAGCGAAGAATTGTTTCCCGAATGTCCCCTCCATCGCTTAAATTCGGGAGGGCGGCGCTCTAAGGCTCCACAAAACGCCGGAGGGCTTAATGAGGAATTTTCCCGAATGCGCCCACCACCGCTTAAGCTAAGGGGGGACGCGGCGCTCTAAAGCTTCACACAACGGTGGTGCGCTCAACAAAAAATTATTCTAGACTGTATTCGCGGATTTGGCGCTCTGAGTCTCCTTAACTAGGCGGGCCGCTGAATGCGTCGCTGAAACGAAAGTGGTAGCATTATCGCGCAGGAAAATGACCAGATAGTCAAATTACAACCGCATTCGGTGCTGGTGCCACAAAATATGTTCAAACAGTTCTGGGGTTCCCCGAACCCCGGCCACGTAGGGCCACAAACATGTCCACACAGGGCCAAATACGACAAAGCTAAGTTTTACAAAGAAAAGACGAATGGATCAAGAGTTGGCCGCAGTTTCGTCTCACAGGAGATTGAGGACGAGGCACGCCGGCCTTCGGTGGATGCCGCCGCGGAGGGTTGACGGCACCCGAATGATCGCCCGTGCGGCACCTTCGGGCGCAAGAGCCGTCTCCGGGGACCGTAGCGTGTTGGAAGACGGCGTGTTGCCCGCCGCGGCCGCCTCGCGTTCATCCCTATCCCGAATGTAGGCCATAACCCGGTCACGGATAATGGCCTCTTCCGTCTCATCTCCCTAAAAGAAAGAAACACGAAAGTGATCAAGTTGGCTAAAAGATTCCTAACCAGACGCATCATAAACGACAAGCGCCATTCGGCAATTTTTACCTCTGCCACGCTCAGTGCCGCTCGCAGCAAGCTGAGATTGCGACTGCCACAGCTCCAGAAGCCGCTGAAGAACTTCACAGCGGCCTCGTGCGCATCCCTATCCGGGACCCAGAAGCGGTCCACGTCATCGGGAGCCGGAAGCGCTGCCGCGTGCGGACAGCCCGCGTCCTTCAGCGCCTTGCACAGCGCACGGGTGGTTTCAAGGGCATCCCAGCGGCATCCGAGCTCCATTTGGCCCTCCAAGGCGGCGAGCCCGGTCCAGAGGAACCTGGCAAAGTCGAACACCGTGGTATCCTCCCCGATGGCGGGCACCATCACCTCGTCGCCAACTCCAGCCACCAGGCGCGCGAAGATAGTAGCGGCCTGGTTGAGTTCATCGAGCTGTTGGCGACGGGCGGACCGCTGCAGCTGGTTCTGGGTGTTCCTTTCGGTCCTGGCGGTGCGGGCATCTGCTTCGGCCTCCTCGCGCGCGGTTTTCTCCCTATTAAGCTCGGTGCGCGCTTGTGCCAGCTCTTCTTTCAGCCTGCGCACCTCGGCCTCACTTTCGGTAAGCTTAGACTTAACGAATGTGACCGCGGCGCAGTCCTGCTTGGCGAGCGCAGCACATATAATAGATTGCTGCGCGAGGAGGAGGAGTGAGAATTTAAACAACCCGAATTGGAAAAGACTTTGATCATTCGGGGTCGACAACTTACAGAAATCGCGTGGAAGTTGATGGCCGAGAGGAGCTCCAGGCGATCCACCTTGGCCAAATCCCTTTCGGTGGTGGTGGCGCTAAAAGAGGTGCTGCACTGGTCCGCGAAAGCGACACCTGCCGCGCCCGGCAGCACGCCGCTTGCGCGGCAGTCCACCCCCGTGATTAAGCAAGCGTCCGAAGCCGCCCCTAGAGCACGAGCAAGTTCGTAAGTCCTTTCACGGTCTGGGCTCGTGTCTTCGGGAGATGAGCACCCTGAATACACACGCATGTGGTCGCACTCGTCTGGGGCTCGCTCTAAGGAGAGCCTGCCATGTCCAAACAGAGCACATGCTGCGGTTTCGGGGGTCATGCGACTGAGCTCGCAGTGGAATCGGGACTTACCAGTTTTCCTGGCCAGGTTCGGGTTCTGGTCTGAAATGGTGCGGGAAATTTCTGCGGAAGCAGGCGGCGGCATAGAAGCGAGGGCGCCGCGCGTGTGCCGCAGTGCACTCGCGGCCTTGGGTCTTTTCGTCATCGCAAAAGCACCCCCGGAGGCGTCTGCCGGCCTTTTTAAGCTGACGCCCAGGGAGCTCAGCGTTGGGTGCGCTTTCGGAGGTAAGCGGCACGGGTCAGAAATTTTCTTGCGTGTTCCGGCCATCGAGCTAGAACCGCCGGTATCGTCCTGCAAAACATAAGGATGAAATTGTCACATTAGTCCATTTTGCCCGAGACGTCATCGGCTACGCCCTAATGCGCAATGCGTATCTTGCTCTACCATTTCGGCATGCAAGGGTTCCGGGACCCCCAGGAAGTCCAATGAGAATTTAGCGCTGTGTTTCAGAGGTTTGGTCCACAATCGTCCGGCCATTTCGCGGCATACTTGAACATCGCGAGCCCTCCGGCTCCGGCGTTCCGTGCTTTGCCTCGCGCGCTTCCGCTTCTCGGCGGCAACAGTGCTGGTAGCCCGAGTCGGCGCAGAAGGACCAGGATGCCGAGCGGGGGCCGACTTGAGCGCTCTCGATTCCGGTCCGCTCGGTACGCCACCCTCCGGCTCGTTGACATCATCGCTGCTTTGGGCCTTGGGTGCCTTCGGGAGCCGGGGTGGCCTCTCCGAATAGGGGATACCCATGCAATCCGAGCACGGTTTTTCCTAGGAGAATTTCCAAGTCAAAGCATTTTCTTCTTGTGCTCCCTTTCTCCATACGGCCCGCACAACCGGATAGCCTTCTTCTCCCGGCCGGCCAAGTACGCACGCTCGAGTCAAAGTGATCCGGCGTTCGAGAAGGAAATCGGGACCCCGATAGCCATTGATGTCCCGAATAGGCTCGAACTTCACGGTTTCGCATAGGGGCCATTCGTCAATAGCTATCATTTCTTCCGCCAAGTCACGGCTAGTCTCGCGGCCGGGCGGTCGAGAATACGCTTCCGCGGCAGGCGTGATCTGCCGGACCGAAAGTGTCGTGAGGTGGATGTTTCTCGCCAATCATCACGGCCATCAAAGACACCAAGGGGTTTGCCCGGCGGCTCCTTACTCTCTGGGCGGCTTCCATCTCTTCATCCGAGGCAACCCGAATGTAAAACCAATACTTGTTCCAATCTTCCCATTTTTCTTTAAAGGTGGGCACCAAGCAGTTCCGTTCCTGCCCTGGAGCCGGCACGAAGTTGTAAGACCCATATTCGGTGCGAATATTGGGCCGTCCATCAACCTTCCCTACTTTCGAGTGGAAGTGGGTGCAATGGAGCTTCACGAAATGGGCAACACTTGGCTCATGGCCCATCATCTTCATAGCCATGGCGTATATGCTGAGCCGGGTGATCGCATTCGGGGTGAGATGATGGATCTGCTGGCGGTATTTTTGCAGAACGGCTCCAAAAAATGGAACCAAGGGAAACCTCAACCCGGCGATGAAGAAGTCGCGGACTACGACAGCCTCATTCGGTCTCGGTTTCGGGGTAACCTCGTCCCCCGGAGCTCGGCTCCTTTCGCGCTCAAATGCGCTCAGAAGGCCGCCAAGGTAACGTTGGTATGAGTTAAGTCGCTCCTCGTCAACTTTAGATCGGCATATGATGCCGGTGTGCCCCCTCGATTTCGACCCGGCGGCTTCTACGGGTCGGGGCGCATTCGATGCCTTCACCCCCATCCGGTCCAGCGGACGCTGCGCTCCTGTCTGCCCCATCATTTTCCGTAGATTCGGCATATTCTTCACCCGCCACTCCAGCGCTCCCTTGGCCGCTAATAGTTTCTTCAGCAGAGAAATCAACCACGGGTGCCGCCATCGTGGGTGCTATGGCGCGAATAGGTTCAACTATCTCAGGCTCTCCCAAGCTGGCCCCAAAATTCCGCGGCATGTTTTCCAAACCGGATTGGCTAAGCTGGCCGCGCTTCGCGCAAAAAGCGGAGAGCCCGGATGTGGTGTTGTGGGCTGTTCCGGCCGAATCCCGTACGAGGAGCTTTCGGACATAGGCGATCGGTCCAACAGGGTGCCCAGGCTTCCGAGCTATGAAGAAAAACGAAATTGCATTCAATAGGGCCGATAGTAACATTCATACCTTACCTAAACCCTCCAAACCCATACCCGAAAGCCTAATCAATGCAAAAGTAATGAAAGCGTAAACGCCTTACCGAATGAGAAGGAAAATTCCGGATGCGGAGACCGGAAGAGAACCTCGAATGTGTCAGAGGCAGGTGCGTAGGAGCTAAGTGCTCGCCCCCTCCCGCGTCTCTGCCTCTTATAGGCAGGGGGCGACCGTGGGGGGAGCCGACGCGCCGCTTCACGCGAATCGAGGCAAAAAAAAACGAGTTAACGTCTCCTCATCCTGGGGGCGGCGCTGGCACATTCGGCGCGGTCACATTCGGCCCAGTGAGATATTGTCGGCCTTGCCCGGAAGGGACCGCCCTTCCGGGCAAGACCGGAGGGCTACTGTTGGGGGCAGGAGTGGAATTGGCCACCCCGTCCCCCCTGATTGTGTGCGCCTCATGTGTTTGATGTACGCAGGCACGGCCGATAGCGCGGGAAGGCGCGCATCCGACATAAGGCGCCAGGCGGAAGCCCCGATAGCGCGGGAAGATGCGCATTCGGCATCGCCGGGCGCCAAGCGGAAACCCCGATAGCGCGAGAAGGCGCGCATTCGGCGTCGACATCAGGCCCCGGAACGGAAAGCCCCGATAGCGCGGGGAGACGCGCATTCGGCTTCGTTGGGTGCCAGGAGGAAACCCCGATAGCGCGAGGAGGCGCGCATTCGGCGTCGACATCAGGCCCCGGAATGGGAAGCCCTGATAGCGCGGGAAGACGCGCATTCGGCATCGTCGGGTGCCAGGAGGAAACCCCGATAGCGCGAGAAGGCGCGCTTTCGGTGCGAGTCCGGACGCATTCGCTAGCCAGGCAGAAGGAAGAGTCCGGATGTGTGCTGGTCGGTGGTTAACCGGCAAAAGTGGGCCCTTGGGCCATTTACTTGTCTGCCCTGTGTCGGCTACTCCTGTACGTAGAAATTAGGGTGGCCAGGGGCATTCTTGTACAAAATGCAACACGACTTCCTATAAGTAGACCCCTCAGGGGACGTTGTAGGGGACTTCTGGACTCCGTGCGTTTTAGCCGGAGGACAAGGAATACAAGGTTCGTGTTGTTCGTTTCATTTTTGGGGTTTTGTGTTTTCTGCATTTCCTATCTCGGTCCATTAGGGGGTAGGACCCTAAGGGGCCGAAACAACAACAGTCGTGTGTGCAATTATGGATGTTCTGGAGTCGTGGAGCTATAGTTAAGGGACGTTCGGGCT
Organism: Themeda triandra; assembly: GCA_018135685.1. Classification (NCBI taxonomy): domain Eukaryota; kingdom Viridiplantae; phylum Streptophyta; class Magnoliopsida; order Poales; family Poaceae; genus Themeda; species Themeda triandra. The sequence goes on from JAENPR010000782.1 coordinate 86,443, forward strand.
CTCGGGTGATGACAAATATTGTGGTGGTGAGGCCAGAGGCGTCAAAATGCTTTAACCATGGCATACGGTCGTGCTTGACCTAGTGTCGAGCTATAGGACATGCAGGAACCGGGCCGTGCGGTAGCATAGTCGTGTGTGCAAATATGGCGTTCTAGAGCCGTGGAGCCATGGTTAAGGGCCATTCGGGTTCTCGGGCGGTAATAAACGCTGTGGTGGAGAGGCCAAAGGTGTTAAAATGCCTTAACCATGGTGCATGGGCGTGCTTGACTTGGTGCGAGGAGCCGTAGGACGATAGGAACCGGCCGTGCGCGGCAAGAAAAGTCGTGTGTGCAAATATGGCGTTCGGGAGCCGTGGAGCCGAGGTCAAGGGCCGTTCGGGCTCTCGAGCGATGACAAACGCTATGGTAGAGAGGCCGAGGTGTCAAAATGCCTTAACCATGGCATACGGGCTTGCTTGACTCGGTGCGGAGCCATAGGACGCGTTGGAACCGACCATGCGGCTAAAAGCATGGTCGTGTGTGCAAATGTGGCGTTTTACCGCCGTGGAGCCATGGTTAGGGGCCCTTCGGGCTCTCGGGTGATGGAAAACTCTATGGTGGAGAGGTGAGAGGCATCAAAATGGCTTAACCATGGCGTACGGGTGTGCTTGAACCGGTGCCAAGAGCCGTAGGATGCACGGGATCCGGCCATGCGCCAAAGACAATCATGTGTGCAATTATGGATGTTCGGAGTCGTGGAGCTATAGTTAAGGGCCATTCGGGCTCTCGGGTGATGACAAATATTGTGGTGGTGGGGCCAGAGGTGTCAAAACGCCTTAACCATGGCATACGGTCGTGCTTGACCTAGTGTCGAGAGCCGTAGGACACGTAGGAACCGGCTGTGCGGTAGCATAGTCGTGTGTGCAAATATGGCAGTTCTAGAGCGGTGGAGCCATGGTTAAGGGCCATTCGGGTTCTTGGGTGGCAACAAATGCTGTGGTCAAGAGGCCAGCGGTGTCAAAACGCCTTAACCATAGTGCATGGGCGTGCTTGACTTGGTGCGAGGAGCCGTAGGATGCGCAGGAACCGCCGTGCGGCGGCAAAGTCGTGTGTGCAAATATGGCGGCCGGAGCCGTGGAGCCGAGGTTAAGTGCCGTTCGGGCTCTCGAGTGACGGCAAACGCTATGGTAGAGAGGCCGAGGTGTCAAAATGCCTTAACCATGGCGTACGTGCAAGCTTGACTCAGAGCCGGGAGCCATAAAATGCGTTGGAACTGACCGTGCGGCAGCATGGTCGAGTGTGCTTATATGGCAGTTTTGGAGGCGTGGAGGCATGGTTAAGGGCCCTTCAGGCTCTCAGGTGATGGAAAACTCTATGGTGGAGAGGTGAGAGGCATCAAAATGGCTTAACCATTGTGTACAGGCATGCTTGACCCGGTGCCGAGAGCCATAGGATGCACAGGATCCGACCGTGCGGTAGCACAGTCATGTGTCCAATTATGGATGTTCTGGAGTCGTGGAGCTGTAGTTAAGGGCCATTCAGGCTCTCGGGTGATGACAAACATTGTGGTGGTGAGGCCAGAGGCATCAAAACGCCTTAACCATAGCATACGGTCGTGCTTGACCTAGTGTCAAGAGCTGTAGGACACGCACGAACCGGCTGTGCGGTAGCATATTCGTGTGTGTAAATATGGCAGTTCTAGAGCTGTGGAGCCATGGTTAAGGGCCATTCAGGTTCTCAGGCGGCAACAAACGCTGTGATGGAGAGGCTAGAGGTGTGAAAATGCCTTAACCATGGCGTACGGGCATGCTTGACTCGGTGCGGGAGCCATAGGATGCGTTAGGAACCGACGTGCGGCGGCAAAGATGGTCGTGTGTGCAAATATGGCGCCGGAGCCGTGGAGCCAAGGTTAAGGGCCGTTCAGGCTCTCAAGCGATGGCAAACGCTATGGTAGAGAGGCTAGAGGTGTCAAAATGCCTTAACCATGGCGTACGGGCATGCTTGACTCGGTGCCGAGAGCCATAGGATGCGTTGGAACCGACCGTGCGGCAGCATGGTCGTGTGTGCAAATATGGCAGTTTTGGAGCCGTGGAGCTATGGTTAAGGGCCGTTCGGGCTCTCGGGTGATGAAAAACTCTATGGTGGAGAGGTGAGAGGCATCAAAATGGCTTAACCATGGCGTACGGGCGTGCTTGACCCGGTGCCGAGAGCCGTAGGATGCACGGGGATCCGGCGTGCGGCAGCACAGTCGTGTGTGCAATTATGGATGTTCTGGAGTCGTGGAGCTATAGTTAAGGGCCGTTCGGGCTCTCCGGGTGATGACAAATATTGTGGTGGTGAGGCCGGAGGCGTCAAAACGCCTTAACCATGGCATACGGTCGTGCTTGACCTAGTGTCGAGAGCTATAGGACATGCAGGAACCGGCTGTGCGGTAGCATAGTCGTGTGTGCAAATATGGCAGTTCTAGAGCTGTGGAGCCATGGTTAAGGGCCATTCGGGTTCTCGGGCGGTAATAAATGCTGTGGTGGAGAGGCCAAAGGTGTCAAAACGCCTTAACCATGGTGCATGGGCGTGCTTGACTTGGTGCGAGGAGCCGTAGGACGCATAGGAACCGGTCGTGCGGCAGCAAAGTCGTGTGTGCAAATATGGCAGTTCTGGAGCCGTGGAGCCGAGGTTAAGGGCCGTTCAGGCTCTCGAGCGATGACAAACGCTAAGGTAGAGAGGCTAGAGGTGTCAAAATGCCTTAACCATGGCGTACGGGCTTGCTTGACTCAAAGTGCGGGAGCCATAGGATGCGTTGGAACCGACCATGCGGCAAAGCATGGTCGTGTGTGCAAATGTGGCGTTTTGGGCCGTGGAGCCATGGTTAAGGGCCCTTCGGGCTCTCGAGTGATGGAAAACTCTATGGTGGAGAGGTGAGAGGCATCAAAATGGCTTAACCATGGTGTACAGGCGTGCTTGACCCGGTGCCGAGAGCCATAGGATGCACAGGATCCGACCGTGCGGCAGCACAGTCGTGTGTGCAATTATGGATGTTCTAGAGTCGTGGAGCTGTAGTTAAGGGCCGTTCAGGCTCTCGGGTGATGACAAACATTGTGGTGGTGGGGCCAGAGGCATCAAAACACCTTAACCATGGCATGCGGTCATGCTTGACCTAGTGTCAAGAGCTGTAGGACACGCACGAACCGGCTGAGCGGTAGCATATTCGTGTGTGCAAATATGGCAGTTCTAGAGCTGTGGAGCCATGGTTAAGGGCCATTCAGGTTCTTAGGCGGCAACAAACGCTGTGGTGGAGAGGCTAGAGGTGTCAAAATGCCTTAACCATGGCGTACGGGCATGCTTGACCCGGTGCCGAGAGCCATAGGATGCGTTGGAACCGGACCGTGCGGCAGCATGGTCGTGTGTGCAAATATGGCGTTTTGGAGCCGTGGAGCCAAGGTTAAGGGCCGTTCAGGCTCTCGAGCGATGGCAAACGCTATGGTAGAGAGGCCAGAGGTGTCAAAATGCCTTAACCATGGCGTACGGGCATTCTTGACTCAGTGCCGAGAGCCATAGGATGCGTTGGAACCGACCGTGCGGCAGCATGGTCGTGTGTGCAAATATGGCAGTTTTGCAGCCGTGGAGCCATGGTTAAGGGCCCTTCAGGCTCTCGGGTGATGAAAACTCTATGGTGGAGAGGTGAGAGGCATCAAAATGGCTTAACCATGGCGTACGGGCATGCTTGACCCGGTGCCGAGAGCCGTAGGATGAACGGGATCCGGCCGTGTGGCACAAGTCGTGTGTGCAATTATGGATGTTCGGAGTCGTGGAGCTATAGTTAAGGGCCGTTCGGGCTCTCGGGTGATGACAAATATTGTGGTGGTGAGGCCAGAGGTGTCAAAATTCCTTAACCATGGCATACGGTCGTGCTTGACCTAGTGTCGAGAGCTGTAGGACACGTAGGAACCGGCTGTGCGGTAGCATAGTCGTGTGTGCAAATATGGCAGTTCTAGAGCTGTGGAGCCATTGTTAAGGGCCATTCGGGTTCTCGGGCGGTAATAAACGCTGTGGTGGAGAGGCCAAAGGTGTTAAAACACCTTAACCATGGTGCATGGGCGTGCTTGACTTGGTGCGATGAGCCTTAGGACGCATAGGAACCGGCCGTGCGGCAGCAAAGTCGTGTGTGCAAATATGGCAGTTCTGGAGCCGTGGAGCCGAGGTTAAGGGCCATTCAGGCTCTCGAGCGACGATAAACGCTATGGTAGAGAGGCCAGAGGTGTCAAAATGCCTTAACCATGGCGTACGGGCTTGCTTGACTCAGTGCCGGGAGCCATAGGACGCGTTGGAACCGACCATGCGGCAGCATGGTCGTGTGAGCAAATGTGGCAGTTTTACTGCCGTGGAGCCATAGTTAAGGGCCCTTCAGGCTCTCGGGTGATGGAAAACTCTATGGTGGAGAGGTGAGAGGCATCAAAATGGTTTAACCATGGCGTACGGGTGTGCTTGAACCGGTGCCGAGAGCCATATGCACAGGATCCGGCCGTGCGGCAGCACAGTCGTGTGTGCAATTATGGATGTTCTGGAGTCGTGGAGCTATAGTTAAGGGCCGTTCGGGCTCTCGGGTGATGACAAACATTGTGGTGGTGGGGCTAGAGGTGTCAAAATGCCTTAACCATGGCATACGGTCGTGCTTGACCTAGTGTCGAGAGCTGTAGGACACGTAGGAACCGGCCGTGCGGTAGCATAGTCGTGTGTGCAAATATGGCAGTTCTAGAGCGGTGGAGCCATGGTTAAGGGCCATTCGGGTTCTTGGGCGGCAACAAATGCTGTGGTGGAGAGGCAGCGGTGTCAAAACACCTTAACCATAGTGCATGGGCGTGCTTGACTTGGTGCGAGGAGCCATAGGATGCGTTGGGAACCGCCGTGCGGCAAAGAAAGTCGTGTGTGCAAATATGGCGGTTCGGAGCCGTGGAGCCGAGGTTAAGTGCCGTTCGTGCTCTCGAGCGATGGCAAACGCTATGGTAGAGAGGCCAGAGGTGTCAAAATGCCTTAACCATGGCGTACGGGCATGCTTGACTCGGTGCCGAGAGCCATAAATGCGTTGGAACCGACCGTGCGGCAAAGATGGTCGTGTGTGCAAATATGGCGTTTTGCGGCCGTGGAGAGCGTGGTTAAGGGCCCTTCGGGCTCTCGGGTGATGAAAAACTCTATGGTGGAGAGGTGAGAGGCATCAAAAGGCTTAACCATGGCGTACGGGCGTGCTTGACCCGGTGCCGAGAGCCGTAGGATGCACGGGATCCGGGCGTGCGGCGGCAAAGACAATCGTGTGTGCAATTATGGATGTTCGGAGTCGTGGAGCTATAGTTAAGGGCCGTTCGGGCTCTCGGGTGATGACAAATATTGTGGTGGTGAGGCCGAGGCGTCAAAACACCTTAACCATGGCATACGGTCGTGCTTGACCTAGTGTCGAGAGCTATAGGACATGTAGGAACCGGGCCGTGGGGTAGCATAGTCGTGTGTGCAAATATGGCAGTTCTAGAGCCGTGGAGCCATGGTTAAGGGCCATTCGGGTTCTCGGGCGGTAATAAACGCTGTGGTGGAGAGGCCAAAGGTGTTAAAACGCCTTAACCATGGTGCATGGGCATGCTTGCCTTGGTGCGAGGAGCCGTAGGACGCATAGGAACCGGCCGTGCCGCAAAGAAAGTCGTGTGTGCAAATATGGCGTTTCGGGAGCCGTGGAGCCGAGGTTAAGGGCCGTTCGGGCTCTCGAGCGATGACAAACACTATGGTAGAGAGGCCAGAGGTGTCAAAATGCCTTAACCATGGCGTACGGGCTTGCTTGACTCAGTGCCGGGAGCCATAGGACGCGTTGGAACCGACCATGCGGCAGCATGGTCGTGTGTGCAAATGTGGCAGTTTTACCGCCGTGGAGCCATGGTTAAGGGCCCTTCAGGCTCTCGGGTGATGGAAAACTCTATGGTGGAGAGGTGAGAGGCATCAAAATGGCTTAACCATGGCGTACGGGTGTGCTTGAACCGGTGCCGAGAGCCGTAGGATGCACAGGATCCGGCCGTGCACCAGCACAGTCGTGTGTGCAATTATGGATGTTCTAGAGTCGTGGAGCTATAGTTAAGGGCCGTTCGGGCTCTCGGGTGATGACAAACATTGTGGTGGTGGGGCCCAGAGGTGTCAAAACGCCTAAACCATGGCATACGGTCGTGCTTGACCTAGTGTCGAGAGCTGTAGGACACGTAGGAACCGGCTGTGCGTTAGCATAGTCGTGTGTGCAAATATGGCAGTTCTAGAGCGGTGGAGCCATGGTTAAGGGCCATTCGGGTTCTTGGGTGGCAACAAATGCTATGGTCGAGAGGCCAGCGGTGTCAAAATGCCTTAACCATAGTGCATGGGCGTGCTTGACTTGGTGCGAGGAGCCGTAGGATGCGCAGGAACCGCCGTGCGGCAAAGCAAAGTCGTGTGTGCAAATATGGCGGTTACGGAGCCGTGGAGCCGAGGTTAAGTGCCGTTCGGGCTCTCGAGTGATGGCAAACGCTATGGTAGAGAGGCCGAGAGGTGTCAAAATGCCTTAACCATGGCGTACGGGCATGCTTGACTCGAGCCGGGAGCCATAAAATGCGTTGGAACCGACCGTGCGGCGGCATGGTCGAGTGTGCAAATATGGCAGTTTTGGAGCCGTGGAGGCATGGTTAAGGGCCCTTCAGGCTCTCGGGTGATGGAAAACTCTATGGTGGAGAGGTGAGAGGCATCAAAATGGCTTAACTATGGCATACGGTCGTGCTTGACCCGGTGCCAAGAGCCATAGGATGCACGGGGATCCGGACCGTGCGGGCAAGGTCGTGTGTGCAATTATGGATGTTCTAGAGTCGTGGAGCTGTAGTTAAGGGCCGTTCAGGCTCTCGGGTGATGACAAACATTGTGGTGGTGAGACCAGAGGCATCAAAACGCCTTAACCATGGCATACGGTCATGCTTGACCTAGTGTCAAGAGCCGTAGGACACGCACGAACCGGCCGTGCGGTAGCATATTCGTGTGTGCAAATATGGCAGTTCTGGAGCCGTGGAGCCATGGTTAAGGGCCATTCAGGTTCTCGGGCGGCAACAAACGCTGTGGTGGAGAGGCCAGAGGTGTCAAAATGCCTTAACCATGGCGTACGGGCATGCTTGACTCAGTGCCGGGAGCCATAGGATGCGTTGGAACCGACCGTGCGGCAAAGCATGGTCGTGTGTGCAAATATGGCGTTCGGGAGCCGTGGAGCCAAGGTTAAGGGCCGTTCGGGCTCTCGAGCGATGGCAAATGCTATGGTAGAGAGGCCGAGGTGTCAAAATGCCTTAACCATGGCGTACGGGCATGCTTGATTCGGTGCCGAGAGCCATAGGATGCGTTGGAACCGACCGTGCGGCAAAGCATGGTCGTGTGTGCAAATATGGCGTTTTGCGGCCGTGGAGCGTGGTTAAGGGCCCTTCGGGCTCTCGGGTGATGAAAAACTCTATGGTGGAGAGGTGAAAGGCATCAAAATGGCTAAACCATGGCGTACGGGCGTGCTTGACCCGGTGCCGTGAGCCGTAGGATGCACGGGATCCGGGCGTGCGGCGGCACGGTCGTGTGTGCAATTATGGATGTTCGGAGTCGTGGAGCTATAGTTAAGGGCCGTTCGGGCTCTCGGGTGATGACAAATATTGTGGTGGTGAGGCCGGAGGTGTCAAAACGCCTTAACCATGGCATACGGTCGTGCTTGACCTAGTGTTGAGAGCTATAGGACATGCAGGAACCGGGCGTGCGGTAGCATAGTCATGTGTGCAAATATGGCGTTCTAGAGCCGTGGAGCCATGGTTAAGGGCCATTCGGGTTCTCGGGCGGTAATAAACGCTGTGGTGGAGAGGCCAAAGGTGTTAAAACGCCTTAACCATGGTGCATGGGCGTGCTTGACTTGGTGCGAGGAGCCGTAGGACGCATAGGAACCGGCCGTGCGGCAAAGAAAGTCGTGTGTGCAAATATGGCGTTCGGAGCCGTGGAGCCGAGGTTAAGGGCCGTTCGGGCTCTCGAGCGATGACAAACGCTATGGTAGAGAGGCCGAGAGGTGTCAAAATGCCTTAACCATGGCGTACGGGCTTGCTTGACTCAGTCGGGAGCCATAGGACGCGTTGGAACCGACCATGCAGCAGCATGGTCGTGTGTGCAAATGTGGCAGTTTTACTGCCGTGGAGCCATGGTTAAGGGCCCTTTAGGCTCTCAGATGATGGAAAACTCTATGGTGGAGAGGTGAGAGGCATCAAAATGGCTTAACCATGGCGTACGGGTGTGCTTGAACCGGTGCCGAGAGCCGTAGGATGCACAGGATCCGGTCGTGCGCCAGCACAGTCGTGTGTGCAATTATGGATGTTCTAGAGTCGTGGAGCTATAGTTAAGGGCCGTTCGGGCTCTCGGGTGATGACAAACATTGTGGTGGTGGGGCCAGAGGTGTCAAAACGCCTTAACCATGGCATACGGTCGTGCTTGACCTAGTGTCGAGAGCTGTAGGACACGTAGGAACCGGCTGTGCGGTAGCATAGCCGTGTGTGCAAATATGGCAGTTCTAGAGCGGTGGAGCCATGGTTAAGGGCCATTCGGGTTCTTGGGCGGTAACAAATGCTGTGGTCGAGAGGCCAGCGGTGTCAAAACGCCTTAACCATAGTGCATGGGCGTGCTTGACTTGGTGCGAGGAGCCGTAGGATGCGCAGGAACCGGCCGTGCGGCAAAGAAAAGTCGTGTGTGCAAATATGGCAGTTCCGGAGCCGTGGAGCCGAGGTTAAGTGCCGTTCGGGCTCTCGAGTGACGGCAAATGCTATGGTAGAGAGGCCGGAGGTGTCAAAATGCCTTAACCATGGCGTGGGCATGCTTGACTCGAGCCGGGAGCCATAAAATGCGTTGGAACCCGTTGGTATTTGTTAAGTGCAACTAAAATAAGAAGGATTCCGCAAGCGCACTGAGAACATACCATTGTAGCATTTTACCGGGAGTAAACCAGGTATCGTTATTTATATTTTACCACAGGGAAGCAAGGGTTAAAGAATCGGATAACTCACCATCATGTATCTACTAACTTAGTAAACCAACTAGACTAAAGCAGGGGTAAATGATATATATATGTAAGGTAATATAATAAAGCACACATGAGAATTCTATGATAAATGAGTAGCTAGCTAGAGTGAGAGGACAACGGGAGAGATCAAAGTTCCTATATACTTCTCTATTACTTTGGTTCTATGATAACGGGGAATGGTTAGATATAGCGATCACACAATAGCACTTTGGAGCAGCAGTCCTTTCCAACTCTCGAAGAAGACCGGGTAAAGAGTAGTTGGGAGAAGGCTGCCGAGAGCTCTACGAGACACCAACCCGAACGTGGTGGAATACAAAGGCCCGACGTAGCTGTCACCTCCGGGGCTACCACAACTATCCGTGGGATTGGGCGCAACCTCGGGTAACCTATAGTCTAGACACCATGCCTACACTATCGATTACTACTCTAATTACATATGATAACTAGAGCACTCAATACGAGCGAAGATCCCATGCTAGAATGTAACAACTATACTAAGCATACATATGAAAGGAATAAAGTAGATAGAGAAGATAAATATATTGAAGCATAAGTCTTACAAGAGTAGATACAAAGACATACCAAATCTCTCGAAGACTTCTCCGAACCGGAGCGTAGCTCCGCTCTCCCTAACTCTCATCTAGATCTAATCTACTACATTGGAGTGTCTAGCTCTAATTCTCTAGAGAAGAGAAGTCATCCATTCAAGGGACGCCTCTACAACTCGATCCCACCGGGAGATAATGAATTAGGGTTTAAGGGATGCCCTCTCCGGAGGCCGGGGCCCCGCTTATATAGCCCTCTAGGATGCACCCACTGACCCTCGGATCAAACCGACCTAAACGGACGATTATTATTCATCCTCAAAGGCGGTGGAATAGGGATCCGCGAGGCTGACGCTGATTGGTTGAGATGGCCAGTCGACCGCCCAAGGGTGGGAGTCGGCCGACTCTCCACCGAGCCCGTTCGGGCTCCCGTTTGGTCCAGAGCCTTCTCGAACCTTCCAGACATTGAATTTTCACCGTTCCCGATTATCTCTATGTAAACCCGACATGTGGGCCTTCCTTGGGTATTTTCACCGACACCCGCAGAAACAGGACATTCACCAAAACTCGTGGAATTCGTTAGTATAACCCCTATATCTAGTTGGTGAACATATTTTAGTCCTTTCTCATGTTTAGTTGACGGTAAAAATTGGCACTTAACGACCGTCAACAACTCCCCCAAGCTTTCCTTTTGCTCGTCCCCGAGCAAAGATAAACTCGGTGTGGATCGGGAGTTGCTACAATGCTTTCACGCCTCAATAGTACACATGCGTTCAAACAAGAACTCTCCTCCGGATTAGAGTGAACTATTCTGACTCAAAACTTACTCATATTACCTTTCACCATGGGGCTTGTAACCGTCACTTGGGTCTTGAGCAGTTGAAAGACAGAACGGTCAAGTCAAGCGCTATGTTTCTCGCTCTTTGATCAACTATTATTCTGGAGTTTTTGCAAGATTTTCAAATAAAAACTCAGAGTTCCTTGTATGAACCTTTCAGATCTCTCATTTGTGGTATTTTCGGATCCTCTCCAAGGCATGAGTAGTGTATGCCTTCTCTCTTCTCTCAAAATATGTGGTATTTGTGGAACTAAGGCATAGTGGAAAGTGCCTTCTCTCTCTCACCCTACTTTCTAATAGGCTTATGTGGAGCTCATAGGTGGGGAGACACTCAAACTCACTTGCATATATTGCACAGTTAAACCATGGATCCAATAGGAACTAAAATAATAATAAAGTCATATGTGCATGTGAATGAGGAAATGGGATGGATGATAAGATGATGATGATAAGGAAATGATTATGAGGGGTGATCACTTGGTGAACATCTACTTCTACACTTGCTCCTTTGGGGATAACATGACTCCCTTTATTCGGAAACTTTGAAACTTCTTGAAAGGAAGGACTTGGCTGCTCTCTCTTTTCTCTCTTTTTTTTTTCTTTTTTTCTTTTTTTTACATAGCAACCAATCCTCTGAAAACAAAACTTTAGCAACGGGGAGTGTATAACTTGAAATGATAATGACTGGAGCTTTTATGTAGGCAATTGGAACGGCGATGATTATCTCTAGATGTTCACTCCCGGGATAGGATGACCATGAATATTTTTGAGTGTTCACTCCCGGTGTAGGAGTAGAACATTTTCGAATGGAACGAAATGAGTGGCATATATATATATATATATATATATAAATATATATATATATATATATATATATATATATATATATATATATATATATATATATATATATATATATATATATATATATATATATATATATATATATGTGGAAGAATGGATGGATGGATGGATGCGTACTCCTAGGGTAGGAGCAAGATAAGCGCGTATCTCCGGGGTAGAGACAAGACAATATGTGGGGAAATGCGTACTCCCGGGGTAGGAGCGAAGCATAGGTGCGTATCTCCGGGGTAGAGATAGCACAATATATGGTGGATATGGATCTATATGTAGGTGGTACTTCTAGGGACAGAAGTAGCCTGAGAATGAATGTAGTATTTATAAAATGGGTGCGTGCTTCGAGGACGAAGTAGCATAGATCAATGGATGGAGAGCACATAGTATTGACTTTAACCGCATGACTCGATTCCTTATGGGTCCATAGCATAACCACACTCAATGCCTATAAAGACTACACTCAATGCCTACAAAAATGATCTATATAAATAGATGGGTTTTCCGATCTAGTAAGCATGAATATATGGTTGTGGTAGGAATTTAAACTCTCATCATAAAGGAACTCATCATGCAGGAATTTAATATTTTCAAAGATAAATTCTCCGAGAACTCTAGTATCTCTAGGAACAAGATGGACAACAGCTCAAAACCTTCCTATATCATATCCACCAACTACCTAGACTTAGATCAAGCATTCGCTACCCACAAGTTTAGGTTGAGCAAATCTCAAATCTAAATAGTTGTGTCTAAAACTCGGGAGAGTGCAAGGTTGAAAACTAGGTACTTGAAAGGAATTACGGAGAACAACTATTCATCATCTCCATGTAGAGTTTATTCCGGGGATTACTTAAAGACAAACATTAATAAGAGCTCTCCAAAAGTAGAAAATATAAATAAGGAAATCTTTCGGGTTTCTAAGGTTATGCATCTGTTTTAGTTGTTTAGCAAGCTCTATAAATAAATAGACAAGTTGGAACACTTAGCTTGATACACGGGGGATGCTCTCCCCCAAGCTGGATGTTGACATAGTCTACGGATATTGCTGACAGGCAGTGAAGGAGTTCTAGTCTTCCTGGAGTTTCGTGGATAGTTGCTGTTGGAGACAGCGTTCAACTGTTGAGGGCAGCACTTCGACAAGAGACTGGACATCCTTCTGTCTGTTAGCTTTTCTTGATCCTTTATGTTCTGTGAAGCTCAAATAGACAACAAAGCTTGTAGAACTGATTAAGCGTTAGTGATAAAACCTCTAAGCCTTGGTTGTCTAGAACAGCCTTAACTCAAATGTCTTATAACGGGATCACAAGAAATATTTTTATCTTTTTTATAATAAAGGAATGCGAGACAGAGAAAATAGATATGCTAAAAAATTATTTTTATGCCACCACAATGAATGATTATTCACATGGGGCTTAGTAGTTTTCTGGATGCAAATGCACAACATCTTTATTTTCTTTTTCTAGTGCAAAGATAGTAAAGCGAAGATGCAATTAAGATGCATGTAGTGAAAATAAATATTCTTAAAGGAAAATGCAATGCTGTGAAAGGAAATGCTGAAAAATACCAAGTTACCTCCTTGGCGAGGGTTCAATGATTTAAGTCCTCTGAACAGGACTTCTTGTCATGTTCATTCCTTCAGTGCATCATTTGACCCCAAAAGTAGAGACCTTGTGATGAAGAGTAGATGCTTCTAGTGGTCCTTTACTTCTTCTTGGAGTTTGTCTTACTTGATTAACCTCTCTCCTTGACTTGTTCATGAGCATCTTGTCTTCTAATTGCACTCCTTTTTCCTTCCTAGACCTTGTGCTCCACTCATTGTTTCTTCTCAGCGTGCCAGAGTGACGGGGGCTTGAAAAGAGGAAGAGCATTGCTTTGGATCATTGTTTGAAGAGTCATCGGCCTTCCTCCCCCAAGCTTGACCTTGTTGTTACTCGCCACGTGAAACCAAATATGAGTGTTGAGTCGTCCCTCGAGTGTGTTGTACTTCTATGTCCTTAGACACTGCTTGTCCTCTGTTCTTAAGCCTTCATTTGTCTAAGAGGGACTTTTGATTATAGGTCCATTGAGCAAGGATCTCTCTTTTGCATTCTGCTTTTGATTGTACTGTCCAATCCAGGATGAGCGTACAACAGTTGCATGTTCTTCTTTCGTCAACCATTCTTGATTTGCTGAGTCTTGGTTGATGAATTGATGTTCATTGGAGATGTAGACTCGAGTTCTTCCTTGATGGTTTCTAGCAGCATGGCAAAGAGTTGCAGTTAATGACACGCCATCTGTCTTGATGATCAAGAAGAGGCTTCATTATTATTTGTATGCATACTTCATCTCCAATGGCTTAGGGACATCATCTTGTAGTTGTTCATGGTCTTCTTGGGCTTGGGCGATAGTCAACCCTTGATGATGATTGGTTGACACAAGGATGCATGCCATTCCATCCTTGTCCTTGCTGCCGACATGCAAGATGGTGTCTTCGGAGTTGCTCATAGCTTGTCGCCTTAATCCACTTCTTTGAGTGAGTTCAAGATGTTGATGCTTCTTGTGGTACTCTTGTCTTTCTCTTTGTTCCATTGCGAAGTGGCAAATTCGCGGGTGATGCCGATCCACGAATAGGCGAGATCATAAGCTCTTTCAATTCTTCCTTGAACGATGGATGAATTGTGTCTTTTGTGTGAAGTTGTTGGAATTCATCATATGCCTTGCTTCATCTCTCGAAGTGTGTTCATCTCTGGACTTACCCAAATTGGATTTGAGAGTTTTTCAGGGGTTAGTCCAACAAAATAACCAATATCTACTAAAGCACATTTTAGTTCAATAACCAAACTAGACTCCATGTCTAATTTAATTAAGGAAGACATTTTAACCTAAGCACCACGCTTAATTTAAAAGCCTCTAAAAGTATAGCTAGTACTTCCAAACCAAAACATACTATAGCAAACAAAGGTAGCATGAAAGCATTATAGAGAGTTACTCAAACAGAGATGACAGAGCATGATCATGGTGAGGAAATATATATATAAAAACATTTTTTTTTATTTATATTTTTTTTAGATGCAGGCGATGTGAATGCATGCAAGAAACTAAACATGCAATGGATGAGCAAACATAAATAAGCTAAACGGAGTGAATGCATGAATTGTTAAAAGTAAACATGCAAGTGGGGTGCAAGAATTCAAAAAGATAACTACTCATCAATTTTAAAGTCCACGAGCAAGACTATCTCACCTTTCTTGATCATACTTACCATAACTCACATGATGAAATTTGTGAGCGGTGCGCGTCTATGTTCGTCACTTGTGAAGTGATTTGAAATTCTTGTGACGACGACCTTTTCTACATTCCGTGAGGTGGCGGGGTTCCAATGTTGATGAATGTTGAATGTTGCGGGACCCCGGGCTCTTCATTGTCTTGTGGAAACTTGTCGGAAGGTCGAAACGACATATTTTGTCCTGTCTATTCCACAACTCAACAGAACAAGGGGTAATCCTACTAAAGCTAGTGATACACTAAATTAGCAGATATCAAGATCATTATCAAAATCTTAACACCAATTGCTTCCCCAGCAACGGCGCCAAAAATGCTTGTTGGTATTTGTTAAGTGCAACTAAAATAAGAAGGATTCCGCAAGCACACAGAACATACCATTGTAGCATTTTACCGGGAGTAAACCAGGTATCGTTATTTATATTTTACCACAGGGAAGCAAGGGTTAAAGAATCGGATAACTCACCATCATGTATCTACTAACTTAGTAAACCAACTAGACTAAAGCAGGGGTAAATGATATATATATATGTAAGGTAATATAATAAAGCACACATGAGAATTCTATGATAAATGAGTAGCTAGCTAGAGTGAGAGGACAACGGGAGAGATCAAAGTTCCTATATACTTCTCTATTACTTTGGTTCTATGATAACAGGGAATGGTTAGATATAGCGATCACACAATAGCACTTTGGAGCAGCAGGTCCTTTCCAACTCTCGAAGAAGACTGGGTAAAGAGTAGTTGGGAGAAGGCCGCCGAGAGCTCTACGAGACACCAACCCGAACGTGGTGGAATACAAAGGCCCGACATTTGTCACCTCCGGGGCTACCTCAACTATCCGTGGGATTGGGCGCAACCTCGGGTAACCTATAGTCTAGACACCATGCCTACACTATCGATTACTACTCTAATTACATATGATAACTAGAGCACTCAATACGAGCGAAGATCCCATGCTAGAATGTAACAACTATACTAAGCATACATATGAAAGGAATAAAGTAGATAGAGAAGATAAATATATTGAAGCATAAGTCTTACAAGAGTAGATACAAAGACATACCAAATCTCTGAAGACTTCTCCAGAACCGGAGCGTAGCTCCGCTCTCCCTAACTCTCATCTAGATCTAATCTACTACATTGGAGTGTCTAGCTCTAATTCTCTAGAGAAGAGAAGTCATCCATTCAAGGGACGCCTCTACAACTCTGATCCCACTGGGAGATAATGAATTAGGGTTTAAGGGATGCCCTCTCCAGAGGCCAGGGGCCCTGCTTATATAGCCCTCTAGGATGCACCACAGCCCTCGGATCAAACCGACCTAAACGGACGATTATTATTCATCCTCAAAGGCGGTGGAACAGGGATCCGCGAGGCTGACGCTGATTGGTTGAGAAGACCAGTCGGCCGCCCAAGGGTGGGAGTCGGCCGACTCTCCACCGAGCCCGTTCGGGCTCCCGTTTGGTCCAGAGCCTTCTCGAACCTTCCAGATTATAGAATTTTCACCGGTTCCCGATTATCTCTATGTAAACCTGACATGTGGGCCTTCCTTGGGTATTTTCAGCTGACACCCGGCAGAAACAGACATTCACCAAAACTCATGGAATTCTGTTAGTATAACCCCTATATCTAGTTGGTGAACATATTTTAGTCCTTTCTCATGTTTAGTTGACGGTAAAAATTGGCACTTAACGACCGTCAACAGAACCGACCGTGCGGAAGCATGGTCGAGTGTGCAAATATGGCAGTTTTGGAGCCGTGGAGGCATGGTTAAGGGCCCTTCAGGCTCTCAGGTGATGGAAAACTCTATGGTGGAGAGGTGAGAGGCATCAAAATGGCTTAACCATGGCGTACAGGCGTGCTTGATCCGGTGCTGAGAGCCATAGGATGCACAGGATCCCACCGTGCGGCAAAGACACGGTCGTGTGTGCAATTATGGATGTTCGGAGTCGTGGAGCTGTAGTTAAGGGCCGTTCGGGCTCTCGGGTGATGACAAACATTGTGGTGGTGAGGCCAGAGGCATCAAAACGCCTTAACCATGGCATGCGGTCATGCTTGACCTAGTGTCAAGAGCTGTAGGACACGCACGAACCGGCTGTGCGGTAGCATATTCGTGTGTGCAAATATGGCAGTTCTAGAGCTGTGGAGCCATGGTTAAGAGCCATTCAGGTTCTCAGGCAGCAACAAACGCTATGGTGGAGAGGCTAGAGGTGTCAAAATGCCTTAACCATGGCGTACGGGCATGCTTGACTCAGTGCCAGGAGCCATAGGATGCGTTGGAACTGACCGTGCGGCAGCATGGTCATGTGTCAAATATGGCAGTTCTGGAGTTGTGGAGCCAAGGTTAAGGGCCGTTCAGGCTCTCGAGCGATCGCAAATGCTATGGTAGAGAGGCCAGAGGTGTCAAAATGCCTTAACCATGGCGTACGGGCATGCTTGACTCAGTGCCGAGAGCCATAGGATGCGTTGGAACCGACCGTGCGGCAGCATGGTCGTGTGTGCAAATATGGCAGTTTTGCAGCCGTCGAGCTGTGGTTAAGGGCCCTTCAGGCTCTCGGGTGATGAAAAACTCTATGGTGGAGAGGTGAGAGGCATCAAAATGGCTTAACCATGGCGTACGGGCGTGCTTGACCCGGTGCCAAGAGCCGTAGGATGCACGGGATCCGGGCGTGCGGCGGCACGGTCGTGTGTGCAATTATGGATGTTCGGAGTCGTGGAGCTATAGTTAAGGGCCGTTCAAGCTCTCGGGTGATGACAAATATTGTGGTGGTGAGGCCAGAGGCATCAAAACGCCTTAACCATGGCATACGGTCGTGCTTGACCTAGTGTCGAGAGCTATAGGACATGCAGGAACTGGCTGTGCGGTAGCATAGTCGTGTGTGCAAATATGGCGGTTCTAGATTTGTGGAGCCATGGTTAAGGGCCATTCGGGTTCTCGGGCGGTAATAAACGCTGTGGTGGAGAGGCCAAAGGTGTTAAAACGCCTTAACCATGGTGCATGGGCGTGCTTGACTTGGTGCGAGGAGCCGTAGGACGCATAGGAACCGGCCGTGTGGCAGCAAAGTCGTGTGTGCAAATATGGCGGTTCGGAGCCGTGGAGCCGAGGTTAAGGGCCGTTCGGGCTCTCTAGTGACGACAAACGCTATGGTAGAGAGGCCGGAGGTGTCAAAATGCCTTAACCATGGCGTACGGGCTTGCTTAACTCGGTCGGGAGCCATAGGATGCGTTGGAACCGACCATGCGGCGGCATGGTCGTGTGTGCAAATGTGGCAGTTTTACCGCCGTGGAGCCATGGTTAAGGGCCCTTCGGGCTCTCGGGTGATGGAAAACTCTATGGTGGAGAGGTGAGAGGCATCAAAATGGCTTAACCATGGCGTACGGGTGTGCTTGAACCGGTGCCGAGAGCCGTAGGATGCACGGGATCGCGCCGGCACGGTCGTGTGTGCAATTATGGATGTTCTGGAGTCGTGGAGCTATAGTTAAGGGCCGTTCGGGCTCTCGGGTGATGACAAACATTGTGGTGGTGGGGCCAGAGGTGTCAAAACGCCTTAACCATGGCATACGGTCGTGCTTGACCTAGTGTCGAGAGCTGTAGGACACGTAGGAACCGGCTGTGCGGTAGCATAGTCGTGTGTGCAAATATGGCAGTTCTAGAGCGGTGGAGCCATGGTTAAGGGCCATTCAGGTTCTTGGGCGGCAACAAATGCTGTGGTCGAGAGGCCAGCGGTGTCAAAACGCCTTAACATAGTGCATGGGCGTGCTTGACTTGGTGCGAGGAGCCGTAGGATGCGCAGGAACCGGCCGTGCGGCAAAGCAAAGTCGTGTGTGCAAATATGGCGGTTCGGAGCCGTGGAGCCGAGGTTAAGTGCCGTTCGGGCTCTCGAGTGATGGCAAACGCTATGGTAGAGAGGCCGGAGGTGTCAAAATGCCTTAACCATGGCGTACGGGCATGCTTGACTCGAGCCGGGAGCCATAAAATGCGTTGGAACCGACCGTGCGGCGAAGCATGGTCGAGTGTGCAAATATGGCAGTTTTGGAGCCGTGGAGGCATGGTTAAGGGCCCTTCGGGCTCTCGGGTGATGGAAAACTCTATGGTGGAGAGGTGAGAGGCATCAAAATGGCTTAACCATGGCGTACGGGCGTGCTTGACCCGGTGCCGAGAGCCATAGGATGCACGGGATCCGACCGTGCGGCAAAGCACGGTCGTGTGTGCAATTATGGATGTTCGGAGTCATGGAGCTGTAGTTAAGGGCCGTTCGGGCTCTCGGGTGATGACAAACATTGTGGTGGTGAGGCCGGAGGCATCAAAACGCCTTAACCATGGCATACGGTCATGCTTGACCTAGTGTCAAGAGCTGTAGGACACGCACGAACCGGCAGGCGTGCGGTAGCATATTCGTGTGTGCAAATATGGCAGTTCTAGAGTTTGTGGAGCCATGGTTAAGGGCCATTCGGGTTCTCGGCGGCAACAAACGCTATGGTGGAGAGGCTAGAGGTGTCAAAATGCCTTAACCATGGCGTACGGGCATGCTTGACTCGGTCGGGAGCCATAGGATGCGTTGGAACCGACCATGCGGCAAAGCATGGTCGTGTGTGCAAATATGGCGGTTACGGAGCCGTGGAGCCAAGGTTAAGGGCCGTTCGGGCTCTCGAGCGATGGCAAACGCTATGGTAGAGAGGCCGGAGGTGTCAAAATGCCTTAACCATGGCGTACGGGCATGCTTGACTCGACTCAAGCCGAGAGCCATAGGATGCGTTGGAACCGACCGTGCGGCGGCATGGTCGTGTGTGCAAATATGGCAGTTTTGCGGCCGTGGAGCTGTGGTTAAGGGCCCTTCAGGCTCTCGGGTGATGAAAAACTCTATGGTGGAGAGGTGAGAGGCATCAAAATGGCTTAACCATGGCGTACGGGCGTGCTTGACCCGGTGCCGAGAGCCGTAGGATGCACAGGATCCGGCCGTGCGGCAGCACAATCGTGTGTGCAATTATGGATGTTCTGGAGTCGTGGAGCTATAGTTAAGGGCCGTTCGGGCTCTCGGGTGATGACAAATATTGTGGTGGTGAGGCCAGAGGCGTCAAAACGCCTTAACCATGGCATACGGTCGTGCTTGACCTAGTGTCGAGAGCTATAGGACATGCAGGAACTGGCTGTGCGGTAGCATATTCGTGTGTGCAAATATGGCTGTTCTAGAGCTGTGGAGCCATGGTTAAGGGCCATTCGGGTTCTCGGGTGGTAATAAACGCTGTGGTGGAGAGGCCAAAGGTGTTAAAACGCCTTAACCATGGTGCATGGGCGTGCTTGACTTGGTGCGAGGAGCCGTAGGACGCATAGGAACCGGCCGTGCGGCAAAGAAAAGTCGTGTGTGCAAATATGGCGGTTCGGAGCCGTGGAGCCAAGGTTAAGGGCCGTTCAGGCTCTCGAGCGACGACAAACGCTATGGTAGAGAGGCCAGAGGTGTCAAAATGCCTTAACCATGGTGTACGGGCTTGCTTGACTCGGTCGGGAGCCATAGGATGCGTTGGAACCGACCATGCGGCAAAGCATGGTCGTGTGTGCAAATGTGGCGGTTTTACTTGCCGTGGAGCCATGGTTAAGGGCCCTTCGGGCTCTCGGGTGATGGAAAACTCTATGGTGGAGAGGTGAGAGGCATCAAAATGGCTTAACCATGGCGTACGGGTGTGCTTGAACCGGTGCCGAGAGCCGTAGGATGCACGGGATCCGGCCGTGCGCCGACAGTCGTGTGTGCAATTATGGATGTTCTGGAGTTGTGGAGCTATAGTTAAGGGCCGTTCGGGCTCTCGGGTGATGACAAACATTGTGGTGGTGGGGCCCGAGGTGTCAAAACGCCTTAACCATGGCATACGGTCGTGCTTGACCTAGTGTCGAGAGCTGTAGGACACGTAGGAACCGGGCCGTGCGGTAGCATAGTCGTGTGTGCAAATATGGCGGTTCTAGAGCGGTGGAGCCATGGTTAAGGGCCATTCGGGTTCTTGGGCGGCAACAAATGCTGTGGTCGAGAGGCCGGCGGTGTCAAAACGCCTTAACCATAGTGCATGGGCGTGCTTGACTTGGTGCGAGGAGCCGTAGGATGCGCAGGAACCGGCCGTGCGGCAAAGCAAAGTCGTGTGTGCAAATATGGCGGTTACCGGGAGCCGTGGAGCCGAGGTTAAGTGCCGTTCAAGCTCTCGAGTGATGGCAAATGCTATGGTAGAGAGGCCGGAGGTGTCAAAATGCCTTAACCATGGCGTACGGGCATGCTTGACTCATAGCCGGGAGCCATAAAAGGCGCGTTGGAACCGACCGTGCGGCGGCATGGTCGAGTGTGCAAATATGGTAGTTTTGGAGCCGTGGAGGCATGGTTAAGGGCCCTTCGGGCTCTCGGGTGATGGAAAACTCTATGGTGGAGAGGTGAGAGGCATCAAAATGGCTTAACCATGGCGTACGGGCGTGCTTGACCCGGTGCCGAGAGCCATAGGATGCACGGGATCCGACCATGCGGCGGCAAAGCACGGTCGTGTGTGCAATTATGGATGTTCGGAGTCGTGGAGCTGTAGTTAAGGGCCGTTCGGGCTCTCGGGTGATGACAAACATTGTGGTGGTGAGGCTAGAGGCATCAAAACGCCTTAACCATGGCATACGGTCATGCTTGACCTAGTGTCAAGAGCCGTAGGACACGCACGAACCGGGCCGTGCGGTAGCATATTCGTGTGTGCAAATATGGCGGTTCTAGAGCTGTGGAGCCATGGTTAAGGGCCATTCGGGTTCTCGGCGGCAACAAACGCTGTGGTGGAGAGGCTAGAGGTGTCAAAATGCCTTAACCATGGCATATGGGCATGCTTGACTCGGTGTCGGGAGCCATAGGATGCGTTGGAACCGACCATGCGGCGGCATGGTCGTGTGTGCAAATATGGCGGTTCGGAGCCGTGGAGCCAAGGTTAAGGGCCGTTCAAGCTCTCGAGCGATGGCAAACGCTATGGTAGAGAGGCCGAGGTGTCAAAATGCCTTAACCATGGCGTACGGGCATGCTTGACTCGGTGCCGAGAGCCATAGGATGCGTTGGAACCGGCCGTGCGGCAAAGCATGGTCGTGTGTGCAAATATGGCGTTTTGCGGCCGTGGAGCTGTGGTTAAGGGCCCTTCGGGCTCTCGGGTGATGAAAAACTCTATGGTGGAGAGGTGAGAGGCATCAAAATGGCTTAACCATGGCGTACGGGCGTGCTTGACCCGGTGCCGAGAGCCGTAGGATGCACGGGATCCGGGCGTGCGGCGGCACAGTCGTGTGTGCAATTATGGATGTTACGGAGTCGTGGAGCTATAGTTAAGGGCCGTTCGGGCTCTCGGGTGATGACAAATATTGTGGTGGTGAGGCCCGAGGCGTCAAAACGCCTTAACCATGGCATACGGTCGTGCTTGACCTAGTGTCGAGAGCTATAGGACATGCGGAACCGGGCGTGCGGTAGCATAGTCGTGTGTGCAAATATGGCGGTTCTAGAGCTGTGGAGCCATGGTTAAGGGCCATTGGGTTCTCGGGTGGTAATAAACACCGTGGTGGAGAGGCCAAAGGTGTTAAAACGCCTTAACCATGGTGCATGGGCGTGCTTGACTTGGTGCGAGGAGCCGTAGGACGCATAGGAACCGGCCGTGCGGCAAAGTCGTGTGTGCAAATATGGCGGTTCGGAGCCGTGGAGCCAAGGTTAAGGGCCGTTCGGGCTCTCGAGCGATGACAAACGCTATGGTAGAGAGGCCCGAGGTGTCAAAATGCCTTAACCATGGTGTACGGGCTTGCTTGACTCGGTCGGGAGCCATAGGATGCGTTGGAACCGACCATGCGGCAGCATGGTCGTGTGTGCAAATGTGGCGGTTTTACCGCCGTGGAGCCATGGTTAAGGGCCCTTCGGGCTCTCGGGTGATGGAAAACTCTATGGTGGAGAGGTGAGAGGCATCAAAATGGCTTAACCATGGCGTACGGGTGTGCTTGAACCGGTGCCGAGAGCCGTAGGATGCACGGGATCCGGCCGTGCGCAAAGCACGAGTCGTGTGTGCAATTATGTATGTTCGGAGTTGTGGAGCTATAGTTAAGGGCCGTTCGGGCTCTTGAGTGATGACAAACATTGTGGTGGTGGGGCCCGAGGTGTCAAAACGCCTTAACCATGGCATACGGTCGTGCTTGACCTAGTGTCGAGAGCCTGTAGGACACGTAGGAACCGGGCGTGCGGTAGCATAGTCGTGTGTGCAAATATGGCGGTTCTAGAGCGGTGGAGCCATGGTTAAGGGCCATTCGGGTTCTTGGGCGGCAACAAATGCTGTGGTCGAGAGGCCGGCGGTGTCAAAACGCCTTAACCATAGTGCATGGGCGTGCTTGACTTGGTGCGAGGAGCCGTAGGATGCGCAGGAACCGGCCGTGCGGCGGCAAAGTCGTGTGTGCAAATATGGCGGTTACGGAGCCGTGGAGCCGAGGTTAAGTGTTGTTCAGGCTCTCGAGTGACGGCAAATGCTATGGTAGAGAGGCCGGAGGTGTCAAAATGCCTTAACCATGGCGTACGGGCATGCTTGACTCGAGCCGGGAGCCATAAAATGCGTTGGAACCGACCGTGCGGCGGCATGGTCGAGTGTGCAAATATGGTAGTTTTGGAGCCGTGGAGGCATGGTTAAGGGCCCTTCGGGCTCTCGGGTGATGGAAAACTCTATGGTGGAGAGGTGAGAGGCATCAAAATGGCTTAACCATGGCGTACGGGCGTGCTTGACCCGGTGCCGAGAGCCATAGGATGCACGGGATCCGACCATGCGGCAAAGCACGGTCGTGTGTGCAATTATGGATGTTCGGAGTCGTGGAGCTGTAGTTAAGGGCCGTTCGGGCTCACGGGTGATGACAAACATTGTGGTGGTGAGGCTAGAGGCATCAAAATGCCTTAACCATGGCATACGGTCATGCTTGACCTAGTGTCAAGAGCTGTAGGACACGCACGAACCGGGCCGTGCGATAGCATATTCGTGTGTGTGCAAATATGGCGGTTCTAGAGCTGTGGAGCCATGGTTAAGGGCCATTCGGGTTCTCGAGCGTCAACAAATGCTGTGGTGGAGAGGCTAGAGGTGTCAAAATGCCTTAACCATGGCATATGGGCATGCTTGACTCAGTGCCGGGAGCCATAGGATGCGTTGGAACCGACCGTGCGGCAGCATGGTCGTGTGTGCAAATATGGCGGTTCGGAGCCGTGGAGCCAAGGTTAAGGGCCGTTCAAGCTCTCGAGCGATGGCAAATGCTATGGTAGAGAGGCCAGAGGTGTCAAAATGCCTTAACCATGGTGTACGGGCATGCTTGACTCGTCCGAGAGCCATAGGATGCGTTGGAACCGACCGTGCGGCAAAGCATGGTCGTGTGTGCAAATATGGCGGTTTTGCAGCCATGGAGCGTGGTTAAGGGCCCTTCGGGCTCTCGGGTGATGAAAAACTCTATGATGGAGAGGTGAGAGGCATCAAAATGGCTTAACCATGGCGTACGGGCGTGCTTGACCCGGTGCCGAGAGCCGTAGGATGCACGGGATCCGGGCGTGCGGCAAAGCACGGTCGTGTGTGCAATTATGGATGTTCGGAGTCGTGGAGCTATAGTTAAGGGCCGTTCGGGCTCTCGGGTGATGACAAATATTGTGGTGGTGAGGCCGAGGCGTCAAAATGCCTTAACCATGGCATACGGTCGTGCTTGACCTAGTGTCGAGAGCTATAGGACATGCAGGAACCGGGCGTGCGGTAGCATAGTCGTGTGTGCAAATATGGTAGTTCTAGAGAGTTTGTGGAGCCATGGTTAAGGGCCATTTGGGTTCTCGGGCGGTAATAAACACTGTGGTGGAGAGGCCAAAGGTGTTAAAACGCCTTAACCATGGTGCATGGGCGTGCTTGACTTGGTGCGAGGAGCCGTAGGACGCATAGGAACCGGCCGTGCGGCAGCAAAGTCGTGTGTGCAAATATGGCGGTTACGGAGCCGTGGAGCCGAGGTTAAGGGCCGTTCGGGCTCTGAGCGATGACAAACGCTATGGTAGAGAGGCCGGAGGTGTCAAAATGCCTTAACCATGGCGTACGGGCTTGCTTGACTCGGTGCCGGGAGCCATAGGACGCGTTGGAACCGACCATGCGGCGGCATGGTCGTGTGTGCAAATGTGGCGGTTTTACCGCCGTGGAGCCATGGTTAAGGGCCCTTCGGGCTCTCGGGTGATGGAAAACTCTATGGTGGAGAGGTGAGAGGCATCAAAATGGCTTAACCATGGCGTGACGGGTGTGCTTGAACCGGTGCCGAGAGCCGTAGGATGCACGGGGATCCGGCCGTGCGCAAAGACAGTCATGTGTGCAATTATGGATGTTACGGAGTCGTGGAGCTATAGTTAAGGGCCGTTCGGGCTCTCGGGTGATGACAAACATTGTGGTGGTGGGGCCGGAGGTGTCAAAACGCCTTAACCATGGCATACGGTCGTGCTTGACCTAGTGTCGAGAGCCGTAGGACACGTAGGAACCGGCGTGCGGTAGCATAGTCGTGTGTGCAAATATGGCGGTTCTAGAGCGGTGGAGCCATGGTTAAGGGCCATTCGGGTTCTTGGGCGGCAACAAATGCGTGGTCGAGAGGCCGGCGGTGTCAAAATGCCTTAACCATAGTGCATGGGCGTGCTTGACTTGGTGCGAGGAGCCGTAGGATGCGCAGGAACCGGCCGTGCGGCGGCAAAGTCGTGTGTGCAAATATGGCGGTTCGGAGCCGTGGAGCCGAGGTTAAGTGCTGTTCGGGCTCTCGAGTGATGGCAAACACTATGGTAGAGAGGCCGAGAGGTGTCAAAATGCCTTAACCATGGCGTACGGGCATGCTTGACTCGAGCCGGGAGCCATAAAATGCGTTGGAACCGACCGTGCGGCGGCATGGTCGAGTGTGCAAATATGGCGTTTTGGAGCCGTGGAGGCATGGTTAAGGGCCCTTCGGGCTCTCGGGTGATGGAAAACTCTATGGTGGAGAGGTGAGAGGCATCAAAATGGCTTAACCATGGCGTACGGGCGTGCTTGACCCGGTGCCGAGAGCCATAGGATGCACGGGGATCCGGCCGTGCGGCGGCACGGTCGTGTGTGCAATTATGGATGTTCGGAGTCGTGGAGCTGTAGTTAAGGGCCGTTCAGGCTCTCGGGTGATGACAAACATTGTGGTGGTGAGGCCAGAGGCATCAAAATGCCTTAACCATGGCATACGGTCATGCTTGACCTAGTGTCAAGAGCTGTAGGACACGCACGAACCGGCTGTGCGATAGCATATTCGTGTGTGTGCAAATATGGCAGTTCTAGAGCTGTGGAGCCATGGTTAAGGGCCATTCAGGTTCTCGGCGGCAACAAACGCTGTGGTTGAGAGGCTAGAGGTGTCAAAATGCCTTAACCATGGCGTACGGGCATGCTTGACTCGGTGCCGGGAGCCGAGGATGCGTTGAACCGACCGTGCGACAAGCATGGTCGTGTGTGCAAATATGGCGGTTCGGAGCCGTGGAGCCAAGGTTAAGGGCCGTTCGGGCTCTCGAGCGATGGCAAATGCTATGGTAGAGAGGCCGGAGGTGTCAAAATGCCTTAACCATGGCGTACGGGCATGCTTGACTCGGTGCCGAGAGCCATAGGATGCGTTGGAACCGACCGTGCGGCGGCATGGTCGTGTGTGCAAATATGGCGGTTTTGCGGCCATGGAGCGTGGTTAAGGGCCCTTCGGGCTCTCGGGTGATGAAAAACTCTATGGTGGAGAGGTGAGAGGCATCAAAATGGCTTAACCATGGCGTACGGGCGTGCTTGACCCGGTGCCGAGAGCCGTAGGATGCACGGGATCCGGCGTGCGGCGGCACGTCGTGTGTGCAATTATGGATGTTCGGAGTCGTGGAGCTATAGTTAAGGGCCGTTCGGGCTCTCGGGTGATGACAAATATTGTGGTGGTGAGGCCGAGGCGTCAAAATGCCTTAACCATGGCATACGGTCGTGCTTGACCTAGTGTCGAGAGCTATAGGACATGCAGGAACCGGGCCGTGCGGTAGCATAGTCGTGTGTGCAAATATGGTAGTTCTAGAGCTGTGGAGCCATGGTTAAGGGCCATTCGGGTTCTCGGGCGGTAATAAACGCTGTGGTGGAGAGGCCAAAGGTGTTAAAACGCCTTAACCATGGTGCATGGGCGTGCTTGACTTGGTGCGAGGAGCCGTAGGACGCATAGGAACCGGCCGTGCGGCAGCAAAGTCGTGTGTGCAAATATGGCGGTTCGGAGCCGTGGAGCCGAGGTTAAGGGCCGTTCGGGCTCTCAAGCAACGACAAACGCTATGGTAGAGAGGCCGGAGGTGTCAAAATGCCTTAACCATGGCGTACGGGCTTGCTTGACTCGGTGCCGGGAGCCATAGGACGCGTTGGAACCGACCATGCGGCGGCATGGTCGTGTGTGCAAATGTGGCGGTTTTGCGCCGTGGAGCCATGGTTAAGGGCCCTTCGGGCTCTCGGGTGATGGAAAACTCTATGGTGGAGAGGTGAGAGGCATCAAAATGGCTTAACCATGGTGACGGGTGTGCTTGAACCGGTGCCGAGAGCCGTAGGATGCACGGGATCCGGCCGTGCGCCGGCACGGTCGTGTGTGCAATTATGGATGTTCGGAGTCGTGGAGCTATAGTTAAGGGCCGTTCGGGCTCTCGGGTGATGACAAACATTGTGGTGGTGGGGCCGGATGTGTCAAAACGCCTTAACCATGGCATACGGTCGTGCTTGACCTAGTGTCGAGAGCTGTAGGACACGTAGGAACCGGGCGTGCGGTAGCATAGTCGTGTGTGCAAATATGGCAGTTCTAGAGCGGTGGAGCCATGGTTAAGGGCCATTCGGGTTCTTGGGCAGCAACAAATACTGTGGTCGAGAGGCCAGCGGTGTCAAAATGCCTTAACCATAGTGCATGGGCGTGCTTGACTTGGTGCAAGGAGCCGTAGGATGCGCAGGAACCGGCCGTGCGGCAGCAAAGTCGTGTGTGCAAATATGGCAGTTCTGGAGCCGTGGAGCCGAGGTTAAGTACCGTTCAGGCTGTCGAGTGATGGCAAACGCTATGGTAGAGAGGCTAGACGTGTCAAAATGCCTTAACCATGGCGTACAGGCATGCTTGACTCAGAGCCGGGAGCCATAAAATGCGTTGGAACCGACCGTGCGGCAGCATGGTCGAGTGTGCAAATATGGCAGTTTTGGAGCCATGGAGGCATGGTTAAGGGCCCTTCAGGCTCTTAGGTGATGGAAAACTCTATGGTGGAGAGGTGAGAGGCATCAAAATGGCTTAACCATGGCGTACGGGCGTGCTTGACCCGGTGCCGAGAGCCATAGGATGCACAGGATCCGACCGTGCGGCAGCACAGTCGTGTGTGCAATTATTGATGTTCTGGAGTCGTGGAGCTATAGTTAAGGGTCGTTCAGGCTCTCGGGTGATGACAAACATTGTGGTGGTGAGGCCAAAGGCATCAAAACGCCTTAACCATGGTATATGGTCATGCTTGACCTAGTGTCAAGAGCTGTAGGACACGCACGAACCGGCTGTGCGGTAGCATATTCGTGTGTGCAAATATGGCAGTTCTAGAGCTGTGGAGCCATGGTTAAGGGCCATTCGGGTTCTCGGCGGCAACAAACACCGTGGTGGAGAGGCTAGAGGTGTCAAAATGCCTTAACCATGGCGTACGGGCATGCTTGACTCGGTGCCGGGAGCCATAGGATGCGTTGGGAACCGGCCGTGCGGCGGCATGGTCGTGTGTGCAAATATGGCGGTTCGGAGCCGTGGAGCCAAGGTTAAGGGCCGTTCGGGCTCTCGAGCGATGGCAAACGCTATGGTAGAGAGGCCGGAGGTGTCAAAATGCCTTAACCATGGCGTACGAGCATGCTTGACTCGGTCGAGAGCCATAGGATGCGTTGGAACCGACCGTGCGGCGGCATGGTCGTGTGTGCAAATATGGCTATTTTGCAGCCGTGGAGCTATGGTTAAGGGCCCTTCAGGCTCTCGGGTAATGGAAAACTCTATGGTGGAGAGGTGAGAGGCATCAAAATGGCTTAACCATGGCGTACGGGCGTGCTTGACCCGGTGCCGAGAGCCGTAGGATGCACGGGATCCGGGCGTGCGGCGGCACGGTCGTGTGTGCAATTATGGATGTTCGGAGTCGTGGAGCTATAGTTAAGGGCCGTTCGGGCTCTTGGGTGATAACAAATATTGTGGTGGTGAGGCCGAGGCGTCAAAACGCCTTAACCATGGCATACGGTCGTGCTTGACCTAGTGTCGAGAGCTATAGGACATGCAGGTACTGGCTGTGCGGTAGCATAGTCGTGTGTGTGCAAATATGGCAGTTCTAGAGCGGTGGAGCCATGGTTAAGGGCCATTCGGGTTCTTGGGCGGCAACAAATGCTGTGGCCGAGAGGCCAGCGGTGTCAAAACGCCTTAACCATAGTGCATGGGCATGCTTGACTTGGTGCGAGGAGCCATAGGATGCGCAGGAACCGGCTGTGCGGCAGCAAAGTCGTGTGTGCAAATATGGCAGTTCTGGAGCCGTGGAGCCGAGGTTAAGGGCCGTTCAGGCTCTCGAGTGACGGCAAACGCTATGGTAGAGAGGACAGAGGTGTCAAAATGCCATAACCATGGCGTACAGGCATGCTTGACTCAGTGCCGGGAGCCATAAAATGCGTTGGAACCGACCGTGCGGCAGCATGGTCGAGTGTGCAAATATGGCAGTTTTGGAGCCGTGGAGGCATGGTTAAGGGCCCTTCAAGCTCTCGGGTGATGGAAAACTCTATGGTGGAGAGGTGAGAGGCATCAAAATGGCTTAACCATGGGGTTTGGGCATGCATGACCCAGTGCCGAGCGTCGTAGGATGCACAGGATCCGGCCGTGCGGCAGCACAGTCGTGTGTGCAAATATGGAAGTTCTGGAGTCGTGGAGGTGTGGTTAAGGGCCGTTCGGGCTCTCGGGTGATGACAAACATTGTGGTGGTGAGGCCAGAGGCATCAAAATGCCTTAACCATGGCATACGGTCATGCTTGACCTAGTGCCGAGAGCTGTAGGACACGCAGGAACTGGCTGTGCGGTAGCATAGTCGTGTGTGCAAATATGGTAGTTTTAGAGCTGTGGAGCCATGGTTAAGGGCCATTCAGGTTCTCGGGCGGCAACAAATGCTGTGGTGGAGAGGCCAGAGGTGTCAAAATGCCTTAACCATGGCGCATGGGCATGCTTGACTTGGTGTGTGGAGCCGTAGGACGCGCAGGAACCGGCCGTGCGGTAGCAAAGTCGTGTGTGCAAATATGGCAGTTCTGGAGCCGTGGAGCCGAGGTTAAGGGCCGTTCATGCTCTCGAGCAATGGCAAACGCTATGGTAGAGAGGCCAAAGGTGTCAAAATGCCATAACCATGGCGTACAGGCATGCTTGACTCAGTGCCGGGAGCCTGTGGAGGTATAAACTCCATATACCCTCACGGCCTAGTTTGGGCCGACATGCTGTCGCCAGGCCGGCCCATCAAGCTCCAAGACCGATCGGCTCAGGCTGGTCGGACAGCCTAAAACGGGCAAGAATATCGAAGACCGACAAGGAGGACAAGACCTAGCTGAGATAGGAAAGTTTAGACTTGTAAAGTATGTAAACTTAGTACCAGATAGGCTAGTTCCGACTTGTAACCTTGCTCCCCGTAATATATAAGGAGAGCAAGGACCCCCAGGCCAGAGGACGGAATCTGGCATAACGCACAGACTCATACATCCACATCATAATTGAAACAGAGAGCAGGACGTAGGGTGTTACGCTTCATAGCGGCCCGAACCTGGGTAAACCTTGTGTGATTGCTCCCTGTTTACATCTTGCTCGCAACCTCGGTGCGCCTTCCGCCAATCCATTACCGGTCAGGGCATACCCCTGGTTGGACTATCGCCGATATTTCGTCGACAGTGGCGCGCCAGGTAGGGGGTGCGCACCGAGATTTCACGTCAATCAAGATGGTTTCCTTCCCGGCTGCCATGACTTTCGAAGCCGGCCTCACCTTCACCATTGGGACGATGACCTAGACAACCGCTCCAGACACCGCATACATCGAGAGTCCGCCCTCGATTCCAGCTCCACAAAGCAACGAAGGTATAAAACCTTCACTTCCTCGGTACGAGGCCTCAAAGCTCGAGTTATCAGAACTCCAGCCTTTTCTTCTAGGCACCAATCAACCACCAGACGAAAATTAGGCTGATCTGTTCGAAGCAGCTCATGATCAACAGGATAGGCTCATGGAGTTTTTTGCTCAGTTTGGATCCATCCAGATTGAATCAAAGCAAGAATCACCTACTATCCTTCAACAGATCAAGCAGCAACAAAACGCTCAACAGAAATCATCGGATCGCAAAATCCTAGATCCAAAGGTCGCATCACCGTTCCCATACGGGTTGCCAAACACCGCCGACCCATCCAGCCACCAACTTTTAGCAGATTACCTCAAAGGCTATAACCGGATCCCTGATCTGCATCCAGACATGATCGGCTACGCTTTCGACACACCGGCGGGGCATATCGTCAACCATGTGCGCCTCGAAGAAGTCACGGACGACCAATCTCCGAGAAAACACGTGACGTTACTCCGGATACACCCCATTCGATGATTACTACAATATCTCGAACTCTCGGGATCGCCCACACGATGGTCTATTCCGACAATGAAGAAGAGGTACAATCTGCAAACAAAAGTACCAAGCATATCGACACTACTCCAAGTCTACAACTCACCGTGTTCCGATCAGAGGAACATGAGGAAATTCGATCAGAAATCCATGACCCAGCCAAATCCACTCAAGAGTTACAACAATTCCCATCTTTCCCTCCCAGCCTAGGGAATGCAGTATGCCATGTTAGTGACAACGAGGTCACCATCAATGGAGAGACCGACGAACAAAGGCAACAACGAGAGGGTCGAAACGCGGCCCGGGAACAACGAAGGCAAAACGAAGCTGCGATCCAGGCAGCTGCCGACCAAGATCGTATGGTCGGAAGACGCAGGGGTTTTCGGCGAAATCTTGCTGATGATTTCGACCTTGTAAACGAAAGACAGGTTCACACAACCCCAAGTGCTAATCTAGCAGTTGCTATCGACCACCTCAAGACGGCCAACATCCCTCAAACCCCCCAAATTGAGGAAGCGATTGATTTTTTAGTGGTGCTAAAGCTCAAGTAAATCATATGAGAGAACAAGCGCGCCTGACCACATCTCAAAGAAGCTACCGACCGCGTAGTTTCTTCAGCAATCAAATCCCAGACTCCAGAGAGGGAGGTGCAAACGACAACAACTACGTAGACGATGGAGAAAGTTGTGGGAATTTTCCTCACAACAGATTTCACCAGAGACACAATAATAGGAGACAGATCAACCATAGAGATAACAGAGACTATGGTCAACCTTTCAATCACCATCATGGTGAGCAATACGATGACAACGACCTCCGAGCAGTCATCAATGACCGATACCGAGCTCGCATGGATGCCTCAGGACCAAAGCCGTATTCAGCTGCCTTACGAGAGGTAGTCTGGCCAAAAAGTTTCAGGATACCGGATATCAAAACTTACGATGGCAAGGTCGACCCAGAGCATTGGATTCTCTTGTACGAGGTGGCCGTACGGGCAGCAGGAGGAGATGAACATGTCATGGCCAATTACCTTCCTATTGTACTCGACAGCGGGCCGAATAATTGGTTATTACGCCAACGAGAGGGGTCGATTCACAGTTGGCCCCAATTGCGACACCTCTTCATCGAAAATTACAGAACCACGTGCCAGCAGCCAGGCACTAAATATGATCTAGCAAAGATCGTTGACTACCCAAATGAACCACTACGTCACTACATACGGCGTTTCTCAGAAGTCTAGACAACAATTCCAGACATTTCAGCAGTTGAAGTTGTGTCCTTGTTCGTACAAGGATTACGACAACAAGGAAATATCGATCTACGAAAAGAACTCTTGAGAAGGCAACCCACTACAACCGACGAGATGTTCAGAATAGCACGTGAATTCGCTCACGTTGACGATGCCATGCAACAATTGCCCAAAACCGGACAAGGATACAGAAATTTCAGAAGAAACGATGATAGAGAAAGAGATTTTCAACGCAAAGACATGCGTAGAAACGACCGGCGCGACAGCAACCGTCGTGACGAACGGCGCCGTGATAACCGCATACATAACAAATACAATAGAGACACAGATCAACGTGTCCATTCGGTGCCACCCAACAGAGAAAAGAAGCGAGACTTCGATCCTGAATATGAGAAAATCCTAAGCCAGGATTGCCCTAAACATCCGAGAAAAGGTCATACCATGGGCGAATGCCGGGGATTCACAACAATTTTCAGCAGGGCAGCCGCCAAGAAACAAAGATTGATAAAACAAAACAAAGAAAAACGACCTGAATAGAAGGACAAAACCGAGGAAGAAGAAGAAAGCGATAAAGACCCTCGACATCAATTCAACGAGCCCACCAAACACCTGTCAGCCATGATCTTCGGCGGCAAGGTTGGCCTCGAAAACTCGCGTGACAAAAAATTACTAAAAAGGAGGATCATGGCGATCGCTAAGTCAGATGGGACAAACACAGATACCAAAGCTCCAGCCTGGTCGGAACAACCAGTCACCTTCAACAGGGCTGACATGTGGGCAAATATACCAGACGCTGGGCGTTTCCCCTTGGTACTCGATCCAGTTGTCAACCACATACGCATGGAAAGAGTACTCATAGATGGTGGCAGTGCCTTAAACATACTATTCTTACAAGCGTTCCGAGAGCTAGGGTTAAAGATCGAAGATCTCGAGCCTTACGACTCACCATTCTGGGGAGTCATGCCAGGCAAACCATCAATGCCTTTGGGAAAAATAACCCTGCCCGTCCAGTTCGGGACAAGACAGCACTTCAGAAAAGACTACGTCAGCTTCATCGTAGCTGACTTCGAAGGCGTCTACCATGCCATACTCGGTCGACCAGGGATCGCGAAGTTCATGGCCGTCCCTCACTATGGATATCTAGTAATGAAAATGCCAACATCAAAAGGCATTCTTTCTCTTAGAGGCAATGTGCTTATGGCCCATGACTGCGAAACAAACGCCTACGCAGCAGCCGAATTAGCCGACCTCAAAGCTCACATGGAGCAAACATGCCTTGAAGCAAAAAAGATACCAGAAGCTGATCTCCAGATCCCAGTCAAACAGTCTAAAAGATCAGCTAACAAAAGCAACGACACAAAGAAGATCGAGCTCATCCCCGGCGATAAAGAAAAAACCGCTCTCATAGGAGCCCATCTAGACAGCAAATAGGAAGACGCGCTCGTCCAATTCCTAAGGGACAACATAAGCATATTTGCTTGGAAACCAGCGGACATGCCAGGTGTCCCAAGGGAAAAGGCCGAGCACTTCCTTAATGTCTCAGAAACCGCCAAACCAATCAAGCAAAGACTACGACGGTTTGCTCGCGACAGGAAGGAGGTGATTAGGGTAGAAGTGTTAAAGCTATTAGTAGTTTGGTTTTATAAAAGAAGTGTATCATCGATTGGCTATCCAATCCAGTTCTTGTACAAAAGAAAAATGGCGAATGGAGAATGTGTGTTGATTATACCGACCTCGACAAACACTGCCCTAAAGACCCCTTTAAACTACCTCGCATCGACGAAGTAGTTGATTCAACCGCAGGCTGCGAACTGTTGTCCTTTTTAGATTGCTATTCAGGGTATCACCAAATAGCCTTAGCAACTCACGATCAAATAAAAACATCATTCATCACGCCTTTCGGCGCATACTGCTATACGACCATGTCGTTTGGCCTCAAAAATGCTGGTGCAACATACCAACGTGCTATTCAAGAGTGTCTTCAAAAAGAAATTTCCGACCAGTTGGTCGAAGCATACGTAGATGACGTAGTCGTAAAAACAAAGGAGAGCGGATCCTTAGTTTCAAACCTAGAGCGAACCTTTGTCGCCTTAAACAAATTTCAGTGGAAATTAAACCCACAAAAATGCATATTCGGAGTACCATCAGGGATACTACTTGGCAACGTAGTTAGCCAAGACGGCATCAAGCCAAATCCCGAAAAGGTTAATGCAGTTTTAAAAATGACGCAACCAAAAGGCATAAAAGATATCCAGAAACTTACTGGATGCATGGCGGCTTTAAGCCGCTTCATATCAAGACTTGGCGAAAAAGGCCTCCCCTTTTTCAAATTATTAAAAGCCAAGCAAAAATTTGAATGGACAAGCGAAGCGAGACAAAGCCTTCTTCGAACTCAAGACATATTTAACATCGCCACCGTACTAACAAAGCACCTAAAGATGACGAAGAGTTATTGCTATACATTGCGGCTACCGATCGCGTGGTCGGACAAGAATTGTCGTCGAACGACAAGAAGAGGGACACACATATGGTGTACAGAGACCAGTCTACTACATTAGCGAAGTTTTAAATGACTCCAAATAGAGATACCCACATGTACAAAAACTTTTGTACGGGATCCTAATAACAAAACGAAAATTGTTACACTACTTTGATACATATCCGATCACAATAGTAACAGAACACGCTGTTGGTGACATTATGCGCAATAAAGATGCCAGTGGTCGGATCATCAAATGGGCAATAGAGCTTAGCCCATACACATTGAAATTTCAAAGTAGAACAACCATCAA
This sequence comes from Themeda triandra, assembly GCA_018135685.1. Taxonomy (NCBI): domain Eukaryota; kingdom Viridiplantae; phylum Streptophyta; class Magnoliopsida; order Poales; family Poaceae; genus Themeda; species Themeda triandra. The sequence goes on from JAENPR010000782.1 coordinate 121,682, forward strand.
ATCCCAAGCTTTGGCTGATTTTCTAGTAGAATGGACGGACATGTCCTTACCTCCATTTCAGAACGACGCCGAACGATGGGAAATGTTCTTCGATGGCTCCCTTAAAATAAAAGGAGCAGGAGCGGGCGTCGTGTTCAAAGCACCAAGCGGCGATACCCTAAGATACGTGCTACGTATCCATTTCAAAGCTTCAAATAATGCGGCCGAATACGAAGCTGCACTTCACGGCCTCAAGATAGCTATCGAGTTGGGCATAAAAAGGCTCCTCGTCTTTGGAGATTCCAATTTAGTCGTCCAAAGCAAATCAACAAAGAATGGGGATTTGTACTAATGAGAAAATGGAAGCATACGTGGCGAGAGATAAGGAAGCTGGAAAATAAATTCTATGGTCGGAATTCACCTATATACCAAGAGAAAAGAACAAGCTCGCCGACCAATTATCTAAATTGGGATCGATAGAGCAAAAATGCCACCTGACGTATTTGTTCAAGATTTACTATTACCTTCTGTCACACAAGAAGTAGCACAGGAACCACCACAAAAGGAAACAGATTCATCTGACGACAAAACCAAAACAGATGATATTCAGCAGAGCATACTTCTAGCTCATCTCCGACCAGCAGCAAACAGTATCATTGCTGCAATCCGACCAGCACCTTTCAGAATAAATGCTCCAGTAACAAGGTCAGGCAAAAAATCTATAGATAACTCCAAAGTTATTTATCCAAAGAAAAGAAAGCGACAAGATCCCTCAACCACAAAGGAATGTAACGAGCAAATACCATCAATAGAACCTTTGGAACAAACAAAGGAGACAAAACCAGACTGGAGAATCCCTTTTATTCGGTATCTCATTGACGAGGATACACCGACTGATAAAACAGAGAAACAGCGTCTCATAAGACGCAGTAAACATTATGTCCTAGTCGATGGGCAACTCATGCGCAAAAATGCAAGCGCTGAAGTCTTGCAAAAATGCATTTCTTACGAAGAAGGAGCAGAACTACTACTACGTATTCATGAAGGAATGTGTGGAAATCATGCAGCATCAAAAACACTGGTCGGAAAGGTATTCCGAGCAGGTTTTTACTGGCCAACCGCACTCGCCGATGCTAAAAAATTAGTTCAGCATTGTAAAGGTTGCCAATTCTTCGCTAAACAAATTCATGTCCCGCACATGAGCTTCAAACAATACCCGGCGGCATGGCCCTTTTCATGCGGGGACTAGACATGATAGGACCATTCAAGAAAGCTCCAGGCGGCTATCAATTTGTCTATGTACTTATAGACAAATTTTCAAAATGGATAGAATATAAGCCCTTAGTCAAGGCAAATGCTCAAAAGGCTGTCGAATTCCTAACAGACGTCGTACATCGTTTCGGCGTACCCAATACCATTATAACAGATTTAGGATCCACATTCACAGGTGGTGAATTTTGGGATTTCTGCGAAGACTTAGGAACCAAAGTGAAATATGTATCAGTGGCTCACCCTCGAGCCAATGGTCAAGTTGAAAGAGCAAATGGGATGATTATAGACGCCCTATGAAAAAGGCTATATCGAGACAACGATACCCATCCAGGAAGATGGTATCACGAATTACCTGCTGTGATATGGGGACTTCGAACTCAACCAAGCGAAATACCGGCGTCTCGCCTTATTTCATGATATTTGGTCTTTGAAGCGGTTTTACCGAGATGAAGTGGCATTTGGCTCACCAAGAACAAAAAACTATGACGAGGAAGCCACAAATGAAGTCGAAAAACTATGATCGATTCGGGAGAAGAGCGCAACTTGGAAACACTCCCAAGAACGGCTAAATATCTAGCGTCTCTACGGCGCTATTACAACGAGAACGTAAAAGAAAGACGGTTTGTGGTCGGAGACCTCGTCCTCAAAAGAATTCGAAATCGACGACCTTCACAAATTGTCATCTCATTGGGAAGGACCTTTCCTAGTCAAAGCGATCACAAGACCAACAACTTATAAACCGTGTACTCTAGACGATCCACCTAGAGATTTGCCAAACTCTTGGCACATAGAACACTTAATTAAATTCTATGCTTAAGGCAATTGTAATTTGTACAATAATAGTACCGCCATCTGTACCGAAGCACACAGATATTTTTACAATACGGCGCCAAGCACCACAAAATTTGATACCACGGGACAAGTTTAAAATTATTGCTCGGGCACAAGATCTATCTTGTCGGCAATAACACGGCGGTGCCCCAACAAGCCCTCGCAAGTCCTTAAGCTTCTCCGGAGAAGTGTCGCAGCCGTCCGGACTCCAAACGCTTGAAATCGCCCGAGGAAAGTGAGATTGCGCAAGAGCTAGAACACTCGACGCAACAAAGCGGCTCCCCTTCCCGACAAATTCCTTCAATAAATGCCATGAACGGCGGCATTGATCCACAACAAATTCGGGAACAAGAAGGGGATTCGCCGGCCTCACTTCACCTCGCGCAAGCACAGAAAAACGAGAGGCCGCAGTCCACCCGCCATGGAAAGATAACGTTCGTCAATTGGTTATCTTCCTTCAAACACGCCAAATTGTGCCATATGACGCTCATGCGTTTCTACACAAACACAACTTATAAGATACAATCAGATCAAGACTCCAAAACATAGAACATAACAAAGGAGAAAAACGCACCTCGTGCCTCCCTTTCCAAGCGTTCAATTTCTACGCGGGCCTTATTGCCTACTTCGTTCAGACGAGCAATTTCAGCAGCCATTAAGGATTTATCACTCTCCAATTCTGCAAAATACTCAATCAGTTACTTGTAACTTCTATTAAAGTAACAAGTAACAAAAGAAAAGCAAAATGAACCTTTGTTCTTTTTCAGCAGGGAGTCTTTCTCAAGTTCCCAAAGCTTTTCATGACCTTCATAAACTCGGATTTGCCGACCCAAATCCTCGTTCTGCTTCCGCAGAAGACCGTTTTCACACATGGTCGGCTTAAACTGCTCTATGCAGAGGCGACGTTTCTCAGCAACATCTTCAACAGCCTACAGAAAGGATCTTTTATAAACACCACAAGATGGGCAAAATAGAAAAGTCACTAAAGACAAGTACTAACCTTGACACGAGCCCGCAAGTTAGCAAATACTTGCTCAAAACCATTAGAGATGGTACTCCTGGCAACATCTTCAAAAATGTGCCACTCTCCATCCTCATCTTGACGAGCAACGTAGTTGCGGCTGCCAGGAACATGGGCACCAGAAGAAGTTCCTCCTCTAATCTCTTCCAGTATCTCAGGGCGATCTGATGTTGAAACACTGGGTCTAAAACTACCCAAGCGCATATTCAGATATTGATCCCCTTCAGTAGAAGAAGCCAGGGAAGAATTCAGCGCCAAACTTGGCAAAGATGGCTGTGCATCCCCAGAGGAGGCCATAATGTTAATACCCGTAGTAACCACTACAGGATCAGTAACAACATTTGCAATATCTAGCCCTGGATCGCCAACAACATCAGCAGCAGGTGGAACAGTTTCTTGATCCACGACTACATTGGCAGCAGGAGTTACAACTTCAGGAACAGCTTCTTGGCTCATCAAAGCAGTTCCAGCTGCCGCCAAGGGCTCTCTGCCCAAATCTTCAACAATAGGAGCCCTGCCAACAACAAATTTATGCACAATAATCAAAATAAGTTCAAGGCATAGCAAAGATACAGGCTAAGAAATTCATATACTCACAGTTCTGATTGCTCAAAGTGAGTGTTGAACCAATCAAGCATATCGGTCTCCACGTTCTGAACAGAAGAAGAAGATCCAATAACAACATCAGCCTCGGTATCACAAGGCTGTACAGCAGCAGAAACATTCTGATCTTCTAAAACCTCAGCCAAATTATCAGGCTGAATATCAGCAGTCAAAAGCCCGGCCCTAGTAATTGGCATAACAGGTTGATTCCCAGAATCAACAGCTGATTGAGGAAGTACACGGGGAGGAGTATGACTCCGACCACCACTACGCCCAGCGCACAAACGTTTGCGCCGAGCAATTTCAGCAAGCGATAACTTATCGTCAGAATCAGATCCAGAATCTGATGACTCCGCAATCTGATGATAACGACGTTTCTGACCGCCTGAAGCACAGGGCTGAAGAGATAAAGAGCCACCTGTCAGGACACCAGAATGTTTCTTTTTCTTCTCATACACAACCTTCTGCTTCCCGGCAGCTTTAGATTGATCATCGACAGGCTCCACGGCAGCATCATCAGGAACTGTCATCCTGTCAATACCCCGATCAAAACCAGTGCGTTGGTATTGAAGAGCTTCCCCAGCTGGCAGATCATCTAAAGGCACTCGGGATACATAAATATGACGGCCCTGTAAGCATATACAGGTCAGTATAATTGCCAAAAGCATTGAGATATAAAGAAAACAAACAAAGTGAACATAACAGTACCGGTGGAGGTGGCATCCTCCAGTCATAAGGTTTAATAGTTGGCCGAGGGATATGCGTATCCTCCCCCCGTTTGAACATCTTCATAAGCCTCAAGTTAATATCATCAAGAGAAATTTCCTCTGAAGATTCACGAGAAGGGTCATCCTTCAGACGATATTCCCACAGGAAATTAATTCTCTCCCTCAAAGGTTGGATACGGCGAGAGATGAAAACAGCTGCCACTGTAAAACCGTTCAGGCCCTTAAAATTCATCATTGCCAAGATCTCGTTCACTTCAATCATCTCAGTAGCATTTGGCTTATCCGACCAGCGATGATTTGGTTCAGGAATCTGAGTAATATCACAAGGGACAGCCTCCCTTGCCGATTATCATTCACATAGAACCATTTTTTGAACCAATCTTTCACATTGTCGGTATGAGTGAAAGACGGCCCGGCGTGAACGCATTCCATCACGAAGAGAGAGGTAGCACGCTCCAGCTACAGGGCTACCTCCTAAATTTCCCCTCTTTTTCAATTCATAGAAATGACGAAACACATTGAAATTTGGGGGAATTGCAAGATACATTTCACAATATGCAACAAAGAGAGCGACTGTCATAATTGAGTTCGGTTGCAGATTGCAGATAGAAATTCTCCAAAAAATACAGAGTTCCACCAGGAAAGTATGAAGCGGAATACCCAAGCCTCTGATGAAATAATCTTCAAAAACAACTATTTCACCATCATAAGGGCGGGGGAACGCCTCACCTCGCGGCGGCACACGCCACACTTCAAAGGATGCCGGCGGAATCATGCCCCCATCCGCCAAAGAATTCAGCGACGCCGCCGTCGACTGCGTCGGCGACCAAAGAAGCTTCATCTGTTTCTCATACTCCTTCTGTTCCTTTCCCTTCTTTTTCTCTGCTGCAGATTGACGCTTCTTCACCATGATTTTCGGACGGGAAGGATGCGGTTGCTCGAGCTAACCCTAGACACAGTGCACGGGAGCAGGAGGGACTGATTGCGAGAACGGCAGGCAAAATGAAACCAAGCATTCCAAATGACGGCGGCACCAAGAGTTTTTAACCACACTAGGGTTTTTTACTTCTAATGGGCCAGAAGAAACTGGGCCGCCCCTAGCGGAAAAAGGCTTTTTCGGTTCGTTTCTTTTTCCCCGTTTAAAATTCATTTTTTCCGCAGACGCACAGCTTACCAGACAACCGAAAGCGGCCCAAAAGCAAAGCTACCGATGGCCATTTAAGTACGCCTTCTAGCTATAGTCTTAAAAACGGCCTCGCTAAAAGATCGGGTTCACAATGAAAGTCGTTTCCAACCCGCCGTAACAAAGTTACAAGTATAGCGCAGATATAGCATAAACAGTTCAACCCACACAATCCGTCGGTGAAAGCCGGGATTTTTTGCCAATGATACCGGTTATTTCGGCGCACAAATAGCTAAGCTATTTTCATGGGTTTAGATTCAAAACCATGGTCTCACAGCCACGCTGGGGACTGAGTTAAGTAGCAAAGCTACCTTAGCTTAATCATGACAAAGTCATGGCATGGTTCAAACCGACCAGCCCAAATGAAATTTGGCCTGCTCGATCCCACTCAAAGAGTGGTCGGAAACACATAGAGCACGACACAATGATCAGCTTATCTTTTTTAGACCCTGACATAACGTGTTCCACCTTATCTCAGGCTCGGGGACTACGTGGGCCCACGTCACCTGAGAGGTGACATGGGCTAGATCCTTCTTTTAGAGCTTGCTGCAACATATACTATCTTACAGCAACCTCGGGGACTACGTGGGCCCACGTCATTTGCATGACTCGGCCTGATCCTTTCTCTTCACAAAGAGTTTAGTTTCAAAACTAAGCTAAGGCAATGACCAATCACGACAGATGCCATGTGATGGCAGGCATCACATACTAACGAGGGCCCACGTCTCCAGATTTGGGATCCTCTCAAAATTCTTTTTTCTTTTTCAGGAGCATCATAAATCCTTCGGTCAAAACCAACAACGTCAACCAAGTGCAAGCAAAGTGTGGTCGGAAGCACTAGACGGTCCTCCAGCCCTGCTCGGACCACGTGTCAAACGTGTATCCGACCACCCTTTCTCACTCAACCAAGCAAGACGGTGTTTTTTCCTCAAGATCCATGATGCTCGGGGACTAGCTATGGAGGTATAAACTCCATATACCCTCACGGCCTAGTTTGGGCCGACATGCTGTCGCCAGGCCGGCCCATCAAGCTCCAAGACCGATCGGCTCAGGCTGGTCGGACAGCCTAAAACGGGCAAGAATATCGAAGACCGACAAGGAGGACAAGACCTAGCTGAGATAGGAAAGTTTAGACTTGTAAAGTATGTAAACTTAGTACCAGATAGGCTAGTTCCGACTTATAACCTTGCTCCCCGTAATATATAAGGAGAGCAAGGACCCCCCTGTGCCGAGGACGGAATCGGCATAACGCACGGACTCATACATCCACATCATAATTGAAACAGAGAGCAGGACGTAGGGTGTTACGCTTCATAGCGGCCCGAACCTGGGTAAACCTTGTGTGATTGCTCCCTGTTTACATCTTGCTCGCAACCTCGGTGCGCCTTCCGCCAATCCATTACCGGTCAGGGCATACCCCTGGTCGGACTATCGCCGATATTTCGTCGACAGAGCCATAGAACGCGTTGGAACCGACTGTGCGGCAGCATGGTCGTGTGTGCAAATATGGCAGTTTTGGAGCCGTGGCGCCATGGTTAAGGGCCCTTCAGGCTCTCGGGTGATGGAAAACTCTATGGTGGAGAGGTAAGAGGCATCAAAATGGCTTAACCATGGCGTACAGGCGTGCTTGACCCGGTGCCGAGAGCCGTAGGATGCACAGGATCCGGCCGTGCGGCAGCACAGTCGTGTGTGCAATTATGGATGTTCTGGAGCCGTGGAGCTGAGAGGCATCAAAATGCCTTAACCATGGCATACGGTCATGCTTGGCCTAATGTCGAGAGCTGTCGGACACGCATGAATCGGCTGTGCGGTAGCATATTCGTGTGTGCAAATATGGCAGTTCTAGAGCTTTTGAGCCATGGTTAAGGGCCATTCGGGTTCTTGGGCGGCAACAAACGCTGTGGTGGAGAGGCCAGAGGTGTCAAAATGCCTTAACCATGGCACATGGGCATGCTTGACTTGGTGCGAGGAGCCGTAGGTCGTGTAGGAACCGGCCGTGCGGCAGCAAAGTTGTGTGTGCAAATATGGTAGTTCTAGAGCCGTGGAGCCGAGGTTAAGGGCCGTTCATGCTCTCGAGCGACGGAAAACACTATGGTAGAGAGGCCAGAGGTGTCAAAATGTCTTAACCATGGCGTACAGGCATGCTTGACTCAGTGCCGGGAGCCATAGAACGCGTTGGAACCGACCGTGCGGCAGCATGGTCGTGTGTGCAAATATGGCAGTTTTGGAGCCATGGAGCCATGGTTAAGGGCCCTTCAGGCTCTCGGGTGATGGAAAACTCTATGGTGGAGAGGTGAGAGGCATCAAAATGGCTTAACCATGGGGTATGGGCGTGTGTTAACACCAGAATTTGGTCAGGAATATGACAGGTGGACCCGCAGGCGGCAGAGAGAGAGATTCGGCAAATGCATATGCGGTCGGCTAATTTCCATGTGTTCGGCAAATGGCCAAGCGGTCGGCAACTGCTTCATTTGAAGGCGGAAAAGGAAAAGGAAGCTGATCAAAAAGGGAAGGAGTCGTGATGGTCAAGGACTCCGATTATGGATAGAGTTAGCGTGTTTTTTCTTTCCAATTTTGTTTAGATAGTTCGTAAGCATGTAGAACTCCTGTTTCGTCCAGGGTATAAATATAAGCCCTCGACCATTGTAATAAGGGTTCACAACCAAATCAATACAACCGGCTACGTGCCACCCTTCGAGTCCTTTAGTCGTGTCGTTATAACACCCCAAATTTTGAACTTTGGGTTGTTATTAGAAAACACTAAATAAAATAAAGGATTTTAAATATTTGAGTAAAATTTGTCAACCTAGGTTTAAATCTTGGTACATTTCTATCAAAGAAAAGTGTGCTTTTAATATTTATAAAATAATTTGAAGGGCTTTTGTTTTTGTGATGCTTGTTTGTTTCTTGTGTTTTGTGTCTTTGTCTGCGGTAAGTTATCGAAACACGTTTAGACGTCGCTCTATTCTTCCCGGGAATTTTCTGTACTTCTCTGGATTATTTTCCCATTTATCCTAGGGCTTTTCCAATTTTTGGATGCTCTAAAATATCATTTTCATGGGTTCCAAATACTTTATTTGGATTCATCATGTCTCAATCTATCTTCGGGTATTTTCCCATAATTTTTGGAGACTTGAAAGCAATTTTCAGGGCTTTAAAATGATTTTAGCTTTTTCTGGAATTGTTTTTAAACTGAAAATGGCTTTCTAATAAATCCCGAAATTATTAAAAATAAAATATTTTTTGGCGCCCCAAACCCTAGGCATATATATTTGCCGGTGTTCCTCTCGTCGTCCTGATTCCAGAACACCAAACCCGATCGCGAGCCGCCACTCGTAGCTCCCGGAATCGATCGCCGAAGTTCTCTCCAGCTAGGTTTCCGGCGAACTCTCCGGCGAGCGTTTCCGGCCAAACCAACGCGTTTCGGCAGAAGCCGCCACCACCAGAAGGTAGCCCTCTTCGTTCGATGCGCCGTCATGACCTTATTTGCCCAAATCCGTGGCCGTTTGACGGTTCCCCTAACTCATCTTCTTGTTTCCCGGCGAGGTTCGTCCATGGATGTTTGGCGTTCATCGTCTCCGGTCGCCACGCCCCCGGCACCGCCCCTGCGGTCGTCCTGGACCGAGTGCCCGCCGCCACGCCGCCCCCACGGCCCGGCGCGTCGCGCATGTGCGCGCCTGTGCTGCGCGAGCAGCAGGCCGCCGCCGCCGCCTGTGGCTGCTCGGCCATGGCCGTGGGCCGAGCCGGCCCTGCCCTGCCCGCGTGGGCGCCTGCGTCGAGCGGCCGTGAGCCACCACCGGCCGGCCAAGCCCCGTGCCGAGGCCCGTCCTCCCCTCCAGCGCGGGCAGCAGCCCCATGGCTGCCTGGCACTTCCAGTACGTGAAGACGAAGATGGAGAAAGGTAGAAGATGATCTATTTACGAAATTGCCATCGCGATATTAATTTACAGTTTTGCCATCGATCGTATTTTCTCCGCCGTTTCGCCGTTTTAAGTCCGATTCGAGCGATTCAAGATGCGTTAGAATCGTGTCGTCGCGCTCTGCGCAGTAGTGTTGATGGTCACCATGAAACTTAATTACTAATTTATTTATTGATTTAAATGTTAACTCCATCAATAATTATTTAATGGTTTTATAAATAAAAACAACCTAAGGTTTATAATTCCCAAGAATAGTGTTTGTAATGATCTTCACCATGTCATCATGTGCTTATGAATTTGATCCTATTAGTTTGATTAAGGTTGTATTTAGTGCTTTATTAACTAAAAGCAACTTTGATGGCTATATATATAAATGCTTTTATGTTAACATACCTTTATCATTGTATTTTGTTTAGATTTACCTTTTGAACATATCATGTTTATTTTAGTTGTTCTCTCATCTTATATGTTTAATTGATTAATAATTGCTCAATGCTCGTATGTTTAATATATTCATGCCCTTTCTTTTATGACTTGCTTAGATTAATCTTAAAGCATGTTTTGTTTAGTGCCTCACCTGTTTTATGTTTTATAATTATAAGTGTTTAAATGGCTTAGATGATATAGTTGCTTATAAATAATTTATGCTTAAGGTTTAACTTTGCTTTGTAATGTCAATCACCTTGTTTCGATGATGGATCATGCATATAGTTTGTCTCCATGTTTATTGCAAGTACCTCGACAGTTGTGTCCCTCTCGACGTTAGCTTCGTTGTATGTTGTTCTTGCGCTTTTATGATCGTAGCACCGGGCTTTGCCGTTTAGACCGTTCTTTTTTTTAGCTTCCCTTTGGATTGGTGTATTGTTCTTAGTCCGGTCTTTTTGTTTGTCTTTTGTGTTGCTTGGTTGCTATGACTAGACGAAGAGCGGTTTGTTAATGCCGAAGACCACGAGTTGAGGACCAACAAGTGTAGCTGAGGGTGGAGATTAGAAGATGGAAGAGCTAAAGTCTGCTGAGCAGCTAGACTTTGTATTTAAGGCAAGTGCAGGCATTCCCTTTGATCATATTGAACCTGTGAACTTTTATATAATGCATGCATGAGTCCTAAGTGATCAAAACCTAAGGACATACTAGCCACTTGTATCCAAATGATTATATATTACCCATGGGGGTTTATAGATAGGATCTAGGTCTGCTAGTGCTCCGCTTACCTACCCATTAATGTTATACAGTTAAAATGTTGCTTCTTAAGTAAATCTGATGGTAATGGCTGCGGCCATGGTGGAGATGTTTGATGCGGGATGCATCATTGGTTGGTGAAGCAAGAGAGATGCGGATGCTAGTGTGGAGACTCGTAGCAACGGGGGCATCCGTGTCTGCTCTCCTTAAGGACCGGTTCCTAGACGGTTCAACTGGGACAATCCGTACGACTCCAGGCTATATGGCTCTGGCTTGGCATATTATCGGGAACTATCATAGGTAGGTTGGTAACTTGCCGACGGGTGCCATAGCTATGGTGAGAAGGGTGATCCCAAGTTCGAAGCATGAGGGTTCTGGACGAACCGCAGCGGAGCGGCGTGTGCGGGGACGTCTCTCATGTGCTTGGGACATTGCTGATCGAGCTACCACTACCTATGACCCGTGAACCGCCTCGTAGTGAGACCCTGCTCATTCACCTTGGAAGTGTTTTGAGGAGTCGCGACCTCGGGCAAATGGGAATCACGACCTGGAGGGAAAGTGTACACCCTGCGCGAGTTTGATCAAAGCGATATATCGTCCGTGCTCTCGGTATGAGCGGCCCGGCGCCCCCTCGGATTAGCAAATGGATCTCATGGATCGATGGAGAAGTTTATGGAGGTTGCTACCTCGGGCTTGATCAGGATTGCCATCCTGTGTTCTCTGAGATAGCGATCTCATTTATATGTTGATCATGTTATGATCTATATAATGCTGATAATAATCAACTCTTAATTACTACTTGAACCTTAATTAAGGGTTGGGCTTTTATACCAAGTTGATTAGTAATAGGTTGCTAATTAAAATATACCTCTTACTAAAAGTGCTACCGCAGTTACCTTTGAGCTTTACCTTGTTCAAGCCATGCATATCATTATACTTTCCTTTGTACTTGTTGAGTTCGACATGGACTCACCTTGCTATAGTCTGCTAGTGAGGTGCTGCTGGACATTGAGATGTCGAAGGTGTTTGGCGTACGGAGCCCCCAGTCAACTGTCCCTGAGAAGAATGGAGCTCTGAAGAGAAGATGTAGCCAACGTTCCGCGATACTCTGATGTTTTGTAAATGTTAGTATATATATGTTTCCGCTTTAAATGCATTGTCTTTCTGATATTTATCATTCTGGTTATATGTGTGGACTTCCTGGGCGCACATATGACGGCCTCTGGCATTCTTTGTAAACCGGGGTGTTATAGAATGATATCAGAGCAATGTTGACTGTAGGACGTATGCCAAGATAGCACTGGTCGTATTCAAAAAAACTTATTTTGCTACAATACTATTTTGTGAATCCTTGACTATTGAATTCTGACAGTTATCTTCACCCTTGTCTTGTACCCCCTCCTTGAATAGCTTCCTTTGAGCTATTAATTTCTTATTCCCTTGAACTTTTGTTTTGCTTGTTTACTAAAATTTTTCTAACCCAGAGTTCAAAAAAAAAAAATTTCTAACCCATTTTGTTCAAAATTCGATGGCCTTTCATCATCTATCACCTGCCCTTTTACGATGACCACCAATGTTGAAGGAGCACGTGTAGCATCGATATGGTCTTGTTGGCTTGTTTGTGCTTGTTTGTGGTATTGCTTGTGAGTCGTCTCTGTTCTCTTGTTCTGAAGGAGGCCTGAAAGGTGGAGTTTGGTGGGTGAACTCGATCTTTGTTAAAGTGGGGTAGTGACTTCTATCATTCCTACCTTTTGATCAACATTGAATCATGTTGGGGGCAGGAGTGGAATTGGCCACCCCGTCCCCCCTAATCGTATACGCCTCATGTGTTTAGTGTGCGCAGGTACGGGCGATAGCGCAGGAAGACGCGCATCCGGCGTCAGCGCCAGGCGGAAACCCCGATAGCGCGGGAAGGCGCGCATCCGGCGTCAGCGCCAGGCGGAAACCCCGATAGCGCGGGACGGCGCGCATCCGGCGTCCGCGCCAGTCGGAAACCCCGATAGCGCGGGAAGGCGCGCATCCGGCGTCCACGCCAGGCGGAAACCCCGATAGCGCGGGAAGGCGCGCATCCGGCGTCAGCGCCAGGCGGAAACCCCGAAAGCGTGGGAAGGCGCGCATTCGGCTTTAGACTGGGCGCATTCGGCGGCTGGGCAGGAAGGAGAGCCCGGATGTGTCCTGGTCGGTGGTTAACCGACAAATGTGGGCCCTCGGGCCATTTACTTGTCTGCCCCGTGTCGGCCACTCCTGTACGTTGAAATTAGGGTTGCCAGGGGCATTCCTGTACAAAATGCCACACGGCTTCCTATAAGTAGACCCCCCTGGGGACGTTGTAAAGCACTTCTGGACTCCGTGCGTTTTAGCCGGAGCACAAGGAATATAAGGTTCGTGTTGTTCATTTCGTTCTGTAGTTCTTCGTTTCCAATATCTCCTGTTTTGGTCCTTCAGGGGGTGCAACCCCAAAGGGCCGAAACAACATTGGCGCCCACCGCGGCTGTCGCCCGGACTTGTCATGCCACCAAAGGGAAAAGCTAGAAGTGCAAGAAAGCAAATGCCGACCATCGACGAAATCGTTCCTTCAGCGGCAACCGGCTCGGATCCGTACTCCCGAAGCCCCTTTGCGCATCGGGCGGCGCCTCCGCCACCGAATCCGACGCCTCCGTTGATCGATCGCCGCCGCCGCATGAAACCCGCCGTCGAGCAGCGGCCGACGGAGCGCCGATTCCACCCAATGTGGAAGCCGTAGTCGACGAGGGGGCGCCGGAAGACACGGAAGCGACCCGGACCCAAGAGCCCCGAATGCGGTGGGACCAGCGATCCGCAGAATTCCAAGCCGTTAAAGCCGCTTTGGATGAGCACACAACCAGAATCGAAGAGCTAAAGGCATATCGTGATCAGTTGCAAGGAGATATCGAAGCAAGAAATAGGATAACAGCGACCCAGGTAGCGGTCGATCACGCAGCAAGAGAAGCAGAAAGGTTACAGCGGGAGATTCAGGCACTTGGAGCAAGAACCGAAACTGAGAGCGAGGTCAGATATCTGGGTTCGGGATCGTGCAAGGGGACCCCGGATATGGTTGATATGGCGTCCCCTCTGTCCCCTGAGCTGCAAAAATACCCATGGCCACCGGGGTACAAGCCCAAAATCCCGCACTTTAATGGTAAATCCAATCCCAGAAGGTTCATATCAAGTTACGAGGCTGCAATATATTCAGCAGGAGGCAACGAATCCTTACTGGCCAAGACTTTGATTCTGGCAATGCAAGATGTGGCACATGATTGGTACATGTCCTTGCGTCCGTTATCCATTCGGTCATGGAGGCAGGCGAAAGAGGAGCTGCTGGCAACATTTCAGGGGCTCCAAACCGACAAGAAAACCATTATGGATCTGCTCACTTTATATCAACCAGATGACGAGCCAATGGCCAAGTACCTGGAACGCATCATCCAAATGCGGGCACAAGTCCCGAATGTGTCTGACGAAACGGTCATCGCTTCGGCAATCAGAGGCCTCAAAATTGGGCCGTGCGCCGAGGTGTTGACCAGGGAGGTACCCAAAACTGTAAAACAGTTGTTCGATGAGATGAGAAAATTCGCCATTTCAGAGGAAGACCTGCAGAAGCGTAAGGTATCAAGAAACAGCCTCAAGCAAAACACCCCGAAGCAGAATCAGCAGAAGTGGGGACAGAATCAAGGTTATGTCAACAACCTTCAGGAGGAGTCACCCAACCCTGCACCCCCGAAGCAAAACGATAGCCAGTTCCATGAAACCCGGGGAGGAGGACAGCAGAACTGGGGGGGCCGTGCTAACAGAGGCGGACGAGGTCGAGGGCGCAATAGCGGCGCCCCGAAAACGCCATATTGTTGCGTGTGTGGCGAAAACAAGGGACATTTCACCAGAGACTGCAAATACACGCAGCAGGCCAAAGAGCAGAAGGAAAGAGATGACGCTATAGGGAAGTCCGAACCCACAAAGCATGTATTCCACACGGCACCGTCACAACATTACGCTTTCCCCCATCAAACGGCTGCCTTCCAGTCTGGGCAGCCGGGGAATCCGTACCTCGCCCCACATGTTCATACACATTGGGGGGGTCACCAAGCATGCAAGTACAAAGCAATACCCAAGAACCGATGATTGCACATCCGATGCCCGTATCGGGCCGTGGCTTCTTCCTCGAGCGCCTACCGAAAATAGACAAGAAGAAGAACAATGGCGACAAAGCAAGAAACTTCCAACGAGTTGCAGATCGTACACACTGTAGCACCCGCGAATGTGATGCCTTCCAACGGGCACATATACGCCATCATTGGAGGTTCCAATATAGAGCACGACAGCAAGAGAACGCGAAGAGAATATCAAAGGCGCGTGTTGGCAGTATCAACAGCCGCTCCGACAAATCGGGCCGCGTGGAAGCTTCAGCCCATCACCTTCACTGAAGCAGATAACCAGGTCCGGGATTACCCGCACTATGACGCTTTCGTGGCTACCGCTTTCATAGCCGGGTACACCTTGCACAACATTCTGATTGACAACGGGAGTTCGGCGGACATCTTGTTCACCAAAGCATACGACAGCATGAAACTCGACAGGCGATCGCTTGATCAGGCGGGCAATGCCCTATTCGGTTTTGGTGGCAAGAAAATAGACGCACTCGGGAAGAAGACACTCACGGTAGCGTTCAGCGAAGGAGAGAAAGTGCGGGCGGAAGAGATATCGTTCGATGTGGTACAAATGGAATACCCATACACGGCAATCTTCGGAAGAGGGATCATAAACAAGTTCGACATCATAATCAAGCAGAGCTACCTGTGCATGAAGTTGCCCTCCCCTTTCGGGGTAATCACGGTGCATGGTGATCAGATCGCAGCCAGAAAGATAGATGGCAAACCTATACCAGGATACAGCATGGTGCACGAGGTAAAAAAGCCTGCAAGGAAAGAGGACGTTAATGAAGCCCCAGAGCGGAAAGAGCGGAGAGCAGAGCCGGACGAGGGCACGAGAAGGGTGCCTCTATCGGCAAACCGCCCGGATCAGTGCGTGCATATCAGGGCAAGTCTGTCGGAAGATGACGCTTCGGAGCTGCTAGCATTTCTGGCTGAGAACAAGGACGTATTCGCGTGGACCACTAAAGACCTCAAGGGGGTTGACAGGGAATTGGCACAGCACAGTCTCAACGTTAGCAAAATAGCAAAGCCAAGGAAGCAAAAGTTGAGGAAGATGTCATCCGAAAGAGCAGACGCGGCAGCCCGCAGAAGTGCAAAGGCTTTTGGACGCAGATGTGATAAGGCCAGTGCAGTATCCGGAATGGCTAGCCAATGTGGTAATGGTCAAGAAGAAAAGCGGCAAATGGCGCATGTGCGTGGATTTCACAGACCTAAACAAACATTGCCCTAAAGACCCATACCCATTACCGCGGATCGACAAGCCGGTCGATATCGCGTCGGGTTGCGAGCTGTTAAGTTTACTGGATTGTTTCTCGGGGTACCATCAGATATGGCTGAATGAAGAGGATCAAGAGAAAACAAGTTTTATCACTCCCGGGGGGGACCTTTTGCTACAAGCGCATGCCCGAGGGACTGCGCAATGCAGGCCCTACTTTCTCCCGAATGACAGACGAGGTCTTTAGGGAGCAGAAAAAGAGGAAAAACCTAGTCGCATACGTGGACGATATAGTGGTGAAGAGCGATAAAAAAAGCACACACATCGAGGATCTAAAGGAAACTTTTGTGAACCTTCGAGCAAGCGGTCTGAAGCTAAACCCGGAAAAATGCATATTCGGGGTTAGCAAGGGAAAGATGTTGGGATGTGCGGTATCGGCGAGGCATAGAAGCTAACCCGGACAAGATTGCCGCTATCGTGAACATGAGACCGCCCGAGACTAAGAAGCGAGTGCGAGAAGCTCACCGGTAGGATCGCCGCTCTAGGGAGGTTCATATCCGAAGCGCGAACGGGGACTTCCGTTTTTCCGCATTCTAAAAAATTCGAAGGTTTCGGATGGGGCCCGGATCGCAGCCGCGCATTCGATGACCTAAAAGCTTACCTGTCAAAGGCCACGACATTATCGAGCCCATCACCGGATGCGATCTTGCTACTATATGTAGCAGCATCCCCCGCCGCGGTGAGTGCGGTCCTGGTGGAAGAAAAAGAGAACGAGGGGAAGTTACAGCAGTTCCCAATCTACTTTGTATCAGAAGCGTTGACATCAGCAAAGACAAACTATTCCGAGCTGGAGAAAATCGCGTATGCGGTGGTCATGGCGTCGCGGAAGCTCAAGCACTATTTTCAGGCTCACCACATTCGGGTCTTGTCTGCTCAGCCCCTAGACGCCCTGTTCAGAAACGCAGAGGCGGTAGGGCGGATAGGCAAGTGGGCGGCTGAGCTGAATGAATATGTCATTGACTTCGAGCACAGATCGGCCATCAAATCACAGGTCATAGCGGACTTCATCGCAGATTGGACCCCTTGTGGGGATAACACTACTCTCAGCTTCGAGGAACCAGAATGGACAGTGCACACGGATGGAGCCTGGTGTTCAGCTGGAGCAGGCATATCCGCGGTATTGACACCTCCAACCGGCCCAAAGCTGCGATACGCCGCAAGGCTACAGTATCGCACCACCAACAACACAGCCGAATACGAGGCAGTTCTGCTGGGTCTCAGGAAACTCCGGGCGCTAGGAATCCGCAGATGCGTCATCAAGTCTGATTCGCAAGTAATTGTGGGGCACATCCGAAAGGAATACACAGCAAAGGAACCGGCTCTGGCCAGGTACCTGGAAGCCGTCCGACGAATGGAGAAATACTTCCTTGGTTTCACTCTGCAATACATTCCAAGGGCGGACAACACAGAGGCAGATGCGCTGGCAAAAGCTGCAGCCCAGAACACTCCCTTGCCCGCCGATGTTTTCTACCAAGTCTTGGATGCCGCGCGGTGCGAGATGGAGGAGGAGCGACCGGCAGTAATTCACGCTATCGCGAGTGACGACCGGAGAGCACCGATATGGGCATTCATTTCGGAACTTATGAGCCCGGAGACGAAGAAGAAGCAAAGGATGGAGTCCAGAACCAAGCAATACTCCATAATCGGAGAGAATCTGTACAAGGAGGGAGTCGTAGCGCCACTCATTGAAGTGCATCAGCCGGAACGAGGGGGTCCAGCTTTTGCACGACATACATTCGGGAACTTGCGGGGCCCATAGAGGTCCGCATGAAATCGCTCACAGGGCAATGAGACAAGGCTTTTATTGGCCAACCGCTATCGAGGACGCCAAGCGATTGGTGAAATCGTGCCTGGGCTGCCAGAAGTTCGCAAAATACCAGAGGGCCCCAGCAAATCTAACCTCCCCAATATGCCCAACTTGGGCCGCAGAGATGGGGCATCGACATAGTCGGACCGCTTCCGCCGGCGCCGGGAAATCTGAAATTCATCGCCGTGGCACTGGAATACTTCACCAAATGGGTTGAAGCTAAGGCGTTGGCGACAATATCATCCGGCACCTTAGTCAACTTTGTGTGGCGAGAGAATCATCTCGCAGATTCGGGGTACCATCCTTCATAACAAAGTGGACAACGGAAAGCGGTTTGACGGCACCAAGTTCGAACTTTCGTGAAGACTGGGGATCAAAGCGACGTTTGCTTCAGTAAATCACCCAGAATCGAATGGCGCGGTGGAACGGGTCAACGGTGACATTTTCACTACCATATCAAAGACCCTCGAAAACACCGAGAAGAAAGGTAGATGGGCTTAGGAGTTAACAGCTACGGTTTGGGGGCACAATATATCCAAGTCGCGCGCAACCGGTTTCACGCCTTTCAGACTTCTCTTCGGGGAAGAAGCCGTTACCCCAGAAGAGGTTCGGCTGGGATCTTTTCGAACTGAGATCATGGCCACTACCCCAGAACAACGATATACTCAGCTCGAAACGGCTGACTCGCTAAGGCTACAGGCGGCGGAAAACCTCGACAGATACCATCAGGAAACAAAGACTTGGAGAGATAAAAAAGTGCTGAGGCAGGTCATCAACCCAGGAGATATGGTCCTTATTCGGCAACCCAACAAGCAAGGCAAATTGCAATCGCCATGGTACGGGCCGTACATCGTCGCGAGAATGGTAAAAGAAGGAGTCTACACGCTGGTAAAGGAGGACGGCACAGAGTCCAGCCACACCTGGAACGCCGACAACCTGCGCCGCTTTTACCCATGAAATTGCCCCACAGGGGTTGTAATTTTCTTTTTTTTAATTCTCTGCAACACAATTCGGGGGCGCGCTCTTTTTCCTCACAGGGGAAGCCTTTTCGGAGGTGTGAGGTTTTTTAATGAGGCGTCCCTATGTACCCCTGTTTAATACTTTTCAATTCACGTTTCCCCTAAAGTGTGGATGCGTAACGTTTTCTCCGATCCGAAAAAGTCAGTGCCATATATGTCACTGACCCTATTCGGAGAAGTTTTTGTCAGGTTGCAAGCAACCAAAAGCCAAAAACGGCTAGTAAACTCAGCAAAACGCTGAAGCATCACGAATGCGCCAAACGACCCAAATGCGCGAAACAAATCGCTGCAGGCGAACTCGGCAAAAACGCTGAAGTATCGCGAAATCGGCAAGAAGCCGAATGCGTGCAAACAACGCATCAGGTGAAACGAGCCTCGGAGAAAAAGACCCGAATGTTACGATACCGCAAAGTTGCAAACAAGCAATTTTTCAGCCGCAAGAACAAACTTCTTATTCATCATATTCTGGCGGAATAATTACATCGAAGGTGCCTGTGGTGTTTAATATCACAGTCAAGAAAAACACAACCTCTATATCGAGCAATGCCTCGAGAATGTGCGCGATTAGGGTCCCTCGGACTCTCGAAAGGAGCGCTGTACTGCACCATTATCGAGCGCGTTCCACCCGAATAAGGCATACAAAGCAGGCAAAAGGGCCGAAAGCGTACACCCAAGGCGGTTAGTGAGGGCTGGGTAGTGGATGCAGCATTTGGCCTGATGACACCACAAAACCCAAAACCTCCCATTCCAGCACGACATAAGCAGAGTATGCGGTTAGTAAAACAAAAGGTCTCTGCAGCCATGATAAAAACCAAGAGCTTGGACTAGATTATATAGTCTAGCCACTCAGCCTCTAAGACGGGTTAAATTTATGACCCACCTAACAAATGTACGACGGCGTTGGGGCATTAAAAAGGTGTTTCACGGCGCTACGACCCAAGCACTCTTATATATGCATAAAATCCCCCATAATGCTAAGCCATGTCGGTCAAAAAAATTCATTCCGCTCCAAAGCTAAGGTTAGTAGGAATGAGAGGAGTCAGGAAAGGAGCCAGCACTCGTCCTCCCGTTTCAGTTGTGAGCGCTGAGCAAATAGGCACAGCCAGGTTCAACTCGGGAGGAGTCAGGAGGGGAGTCAGTACTAGTCCTCCCGTTTCAGTTGTGAGCTTGGAGTAGTTAGGCGCAGACAGGGTCGAATCGACTGCCTAAGCAAAAGCAGAAAGCGCGCAATAGCAGAGATGCGCAGAATCGCGCGCCTCCCTATTCCCAAGCATGACTGGAAGTTCCAGCTCCTGCACGGCGACTAGCCCATATTCGGGATTCCAGCCCACAGCAAGCGTGGGGCAAACATAAGGCCTGAGATCTAGTCATCGGATGTGGTTTAGTGCTCTACCCGCTCATAAACGAGAAAGGGCACATGCGCGCCCATTCGGGTGTCGGAAGCCGAGTCTTACCACTTCGAGATAGGACTCATCCAGTTTTAGCCAATAGGGCCATACAGAGTTCCATTCAGTGGCTGTGCAGAGCGCATATGCACTTTGTAACAACCATTACAAACTCTAAGTGAAAACAAACGCTGGAGGGCTTTACTCAAAAATGCCCGAATGCGCCCTCCACCGCTCAAATTCGGGGGCGGCGCTCTAAGTCTCCATGCAACGCCGGAGGGCTTAACTCAAAAAATCTCGAATGCACCCTCCACCGCTCAAATTCGGGGCGGCGCTCTAAGTCTCCATGCAACGCTGGAGGGCTTAACTCAAAAAATCTCGAATGCACCCTCCACCGCTCAAATTCGGGGGCGGCGCTCTAAGTCTCCATGCAACGCTGGAGGGCTTAACTCAAAAATTCAGGAATGCGCCCTCCACCGCTCAAATTCGGGGGGGCGGCGCTCTAACACAACGCCGGGGAGCTTAATGAGGAATTTTCCCGAATGCGCCCGCCACCGCTTGAACTAAGGGGGGACGCGGCGTTTCACACAATAGTGATGCGCTCAACAAATTCATTCTAGCCCGCATTCACGGATCCGGCATTTCAAGTCTCCGAATGCGACGCTGGATCGAAAGCGGTAACACAACCGCGCAGGAAACACAACCAGACAGTTAAACTATGAGCGCATTCGGTTCTAGTGCCGCAAAATATGTCCAAGAAGTTCTAGGGTTCCCCGAACCCCGGCCACGCAGGGCCACAAACACGGCCACACAGGGCCAAGCACGACAGAGCTATGTTTTTACAAGGGATACATCAAGAGTTAGCCGCAGTTTCGACTGCAGGAGACTGAGGACCAGGCGCGCCAGCTTCGGTGGACGCCACCGCAGAGGGGTTCACGGCACCCGATTGGTCGCCTTGTGCGGCACTTTCGGGCGCACGAGCCATCTCCGGAGACCGAAGCGTGCTGGACGACGGCGTGTCGCCCGCCGCGGCCGCCTCGCGCTCCTCCCTACCCCGAATGTAGGCCACGACCCGGTCACGGATAATGGCCTCTTCCGCCTCATCTCCCTAAAAGAAAGAAGCACGAAAATGGTCAAGTTAGCTAAAAGATTCCTAACCCAACCCATCAAAAGTGACAAGCGCCATTCGGCAGTTTTTACCTCCGCCACGCTTAGTGCCGCCCGCAGCAAGCTGAGATTGCGACCGCCGCCGTTCCAGAAGCCGCTGAAGAACTTCACGGCGGCCTCGTGTGCGTCCCCATCCGGGACCCAGAAGCGGTCCACGTCATCAGGTGCCGGAAGTGCGGCCGCGTGTGGACAGCCCGCGTCCTTCAGCGCCTTGCACTGGCGCACGACGGCGGTTTCAAGGGCGGCCCCGGCGGCGTCCGAGCTCCATTTGGCCCTCCAATGCGGCGAGCCCGGTCCGGAGGAACCTGGTAAAATCAAAAACCGAGGTGTCCTCCCCGATAGCGGGCACCACCACCTCGTCGCCAACTCCGGCCACCAGACGCGCGAAGATGGTAGCGGCTGGTTAAGTTCGTCGAGCCGCGGGCGACGGCGGACCGCTGCAGTTGGTTTTGGGTGTTCCTTTCGGTCTGGCGGTCGGGCATCCGCTTCGGCCTCCTCGCGCGCCGTTTTCTCTCTGTTAAGCTCGGTGCGCGCTTGCGCCAGCTCCTCTTTCAGCTTGCGCACCTCGGCCTCGCTTTCGGTGAGTTTAGACTCAATGAAAGCGACAGCGGCGCAATCCGCTTTGGCGAGCGCAAAGACTTATACAGATTGCCGCGCGAGAAAAAAGAGTGAGAATGTAAACAACCCGAAAAGGAAAAGACTCAGATCATTCGGGGTCGAAAACTTACAGAACTAGCGTGGAAGTTGATGGCCGAGAGGAGCTCCAGGCGATCCACCTTGGTCAAATCCCTTTCGGTGGTGGTGGCACTAAAGGAGGTCTGCCAGACCGGTCCGCGAAAGCGACACCCGCCGCGCCCGGCAGCAAGCCGCTCGCGCGGCAGTCCACCCCCGCGATTAAGCGAGCGTCCGAAGCCGCCCCTAGAGCACGAGCAAGTTGGTAAGTCCTTTCACGGTCTGGGCTCGTGTCCTCGGGAGATGAGCACCCCGAATACACGCGCATGTGGTCGCATTCACCTGGGGCTCGCTCTAAGGAGAGCCTGCCATGTCCAAATAGAGCACACGCCGCGCTTTCGGGGGTCATGCGACTGAGCTCGCAGTGGAATCGGGACTTACCAGGTCTCCTGGCCGGATTCGGCTCCGGGTCCGAAACGGACCGGGACGCTTCCGCGGAAGCAGGCGGCGGCATTGGAGCAGGTGCCGCACCGGCCGCAGGTACACCAGTGGCCCTGGGTCATTTCGTCATCGCGAAAGCGCCCCCGGAGGCGTCTGCTGGCCTCTTCAAGCTCACGCCCAGGGAACTCAGCGTCGGGTGCGCTTTCGGAGGTAAGCGGCATGGGTCAGCAATCTTCTTGCGGGTTCCGGCCATCGAGCTAGAACCGCCGGTATCGCCCTGCAAAACATAAGGACGAAAAAGTCACATTAGTTCATGACGCCCAGGATGCCAAAGCCTACGCCCTAATGCGCAACGCGTATCCGGCTCTACCATTTCGGCATGCAAAGGTTCCGGGACCCCCAGGACATCCAATGAGAATTTAGAGCTACTTTTCAGAGGTTTGGTCCACAGTCGTCCGGCCATTTCGCAAAGATACCCGAACATCGCGAGCCTCCGGTTCCGGCGTTCCGGCTTTGCCTTGCGCGCTTTCGTTTCTCGGCGGCAACGGTGCCGGCAGCCCGATCGGTGCGAAGGACCAGGGTGCTTGTGCGGGGGCCGATCCGGGCGCTCCCGATCTGTTCCGCGCCTTGCGCCATCTTCCGGCTCGTTGACATCACCATCGCTTTGGGCCTTGGGCGCTTTCGGAGCTCGGGGCGGCCTTTCCGAATACCGAATACCCATGCAGTCTAGAACGCGGTTCTTCCTAGGAGAATTTCCAAGTCGAAGCATTTTCTTCTTGTGCTCCCTTTCTCCATATGGCCCGCACAACCGGACAGCCTTCTTCTCCAATATGCCCAGTGCACGCGTCCGAGGCAAAATGATCCGGGCGCTCGAGAAGATAATCAGGACCCCGATAGCCACCGATGTCCCGAATAGGCTCGAATTTCACAAGTTCGCATAAGGGCCATTCGTCGATAGCTATCATCTCTTCTGCCAAGTCACGGCTAGTTTGCCGGCTGGCGGTAAGAGAGTACGCTTCCGCGACCGCGTGGTCTGCCGGTCCGAAAGCGTCGTGAGGCGGATGTTTCTCGCCGATCATCACGGTCATCAAAGACACCAACGGGTTTGCCCGGCGACGCCTTACTCTCTGGGCAGCGTCTATCTCCTCGTCCGAGGCAACCCGAATGTAAAACCAAAACTTGGTCCAATCTTCCCACTTCTCTTTGAAGGTGGGCACCAAGCGGTCCGCTCTTGCCCCGGAGCCGGCACGAAATTGTAAGACCCATACTCGGCGCGAATATTGGGCCGCCCATCAACTTTCCCCACTTTCGAGTGGAAGTGGGTGCAATGAAGCTTAACGAAATGGGCAACACTTGGCTCGTGGCCCATCATCTTCGTGGCCATGGCGTATATACTGAGCCGGGCGATTGCATTCGGGGTGAGATGATGGATTTGCAGGCGGTATTTCTGTAGAACGGCCCCAAAGAACGGAGCCACGGGAAACCTCAACCCGGCGATGAAGAAGTCGCGGAACACAACAGCCTCATTCGGTCTCGGTTTCGGGGTAACCTCGTCCCCGGAGCCGGCTCCTTTCGCGCTCAAAGGCGCTCGCAGGCCGATGCGTTGGTACGAGTCGAGTCGCTCCTCGTCAATTTTAGATCGGCATATGATGCCGGTGTGCCCTCGATTCCGACACGGCGGTTTCTACGGGTCGGGCCAGATTCGATGCCTTCACCCCCATCCGGTCCAGCGGACGCTGCGCTTCTTTCTGCCCCGTCATATTCCGCAGATTCGGCGTATTCTTCACCCGCCACCCGGCGCTCCCTTGGCCGCTAGCGGTTTCTTCGGCGGATAAACCGACCACGGGCGCCGCTATCGCGGCGCTACGGCCGTGAATTGGTACAACTATTTCGGCTCCCCCAAGCCGGTTCCGAATCATGTGACATGTTCTCGATCCGATTGGCTTAGCTGGGCTGCCAATTCGGCGCAAAAAGCGGAGAGCCCGGATGCGGATTCGTTGGCTGTTCTGGCCGAATCCCCAGACGAGGAGCTTTCGGACATATGTGATCGCTCCAAAAGGGTGCCCTGGCTTCCGAGCTATGAAGAAAAATGAAATCGTGTTCAATAGGGCCGATAGTGGCAACCGAACCTTACCTAGATCAGCCCCACCTAGCCCCGAAAGCATAAACAACGAAAAAGAAGCGAAAGTGCAAATGCCTTACCGAATGAGGAGGAAAATTCCGGATGCGGAGACCGGAAGCAATCCTCGAATGCGTCGAAGGTGGGCGCGCTGGAGCTAAGTGCCCGCCCCTCCCGCGCCTCTGCCTTTTATAGGCAGGGGATGGCCGTGGGGGAGGCGACGCGTCGTTTCACGCGAATCGAGGTAAAAAAAATTATTATAGTTAACGTCTCCTCATCCTGGGGGCGGCGCTTGCACATTCGGCTCGGCCACATTGGGCGTATCGAGATATTGCCGGCCTTGCCCGGAAGGGACCGCCCTTTCGGGCAAGACCGGAGGGCTACTGTTGGGGGCAGGAGTGGAATTGGCCACCCCGTCCCCCCTAATCGTATACGCCTCATGTGTTTAGTGTGCGCAGGTACGGGCGATAGCGCAGGAAGACGCGCATCCGGCGTCAGCGCCAGGCGGAAACCCCGATAGCGCGGGAAGGCACGCATCCGGCGTCAGCGCCAGGCGGAAACCCCGATAGCGCGGGACGGCGCGCATCCGGCGTCAGCGCTAGTCGGAAACCCCGATAGCGCGGGAAGGCGCGCATCCGGCGTCCACGCCAGGCGGAAACCCCGATAGCGCGGGAAGGCGCGCATCCGGCGTCAGCGCCAGGCGGAAACCCCGAAAGCGCGGGAAGGCGCGCATTCGGCTTTAGACTGGGCGCATTCGGCGGCTGGGCAGGAAGGAGAGCCCGGATGTGTCCTGGTCGGTGGTTAACCGACAAATGTGGGCCCTCGGGCCATTTACTTGTCTGCCCCGTGTCGGCCACTCCTGTACGTTGAAATTAGGGTTGCCAGGGGCATTCCTGTACAAAATGCCACACGGCTTCCTATAAGTAGACCCCCCTGGGGACGTTGTAAAGCACTTCTGGACTCCGTGCGTTTTAGCCGGAGCACAAGGAATATAAGGTTCGTGTTGTTCATTTCGTTCTGTAGTTCTTCGTTTCCAATGTCTCCTGTTTTGGTCCTTCAGGGGGTGCAACCCCAAAGGGCCGAAACAACAAATCATATCATCTTACATCGTCAATACCGCCATTAGTTTCCATGCCTTCATCTTTACCTCATCATAATGGAGGATCAGCACACGCAGAACCTATGATCAATATTAGATACTCAAGAAAGATTTACCTGCAACGTCATCATCAAGGTGGCGCAGCGGAAGCGTGATATACCCATAACCCACAGGTCCCAGATCTTTGTTATGTGGGCTAGTGCTCTGAACCACTCCCCACATCATGAATAGAAGAAAGTTTGTAGTTTGAAAACCATTCTTTTGTCCAAACCTCCTGAGCCTCTTTTCGTCTTGCATATGATGCTTATCAATGCAATGTCTATACCTATGTCATGTGAGATATCGAATTGGTAGTAAACTTGGTAATGACATCTTGATTAATAACTGACGGTGCCACGATGAAGTCGAAAGTTTCCGGTGGCTGCAGACACACGGATGTATTGCTCGGCAAGCGCTGGTAACGTGAATGTTAATCATGATCCATTATATAAGATACACCGATGAGTTGTCTTATCATGAACCTTTCTTAGGCTATCTTTCCATATCGAATTGGAAAAATCACCCCTCATTCTTTCTGCTACTCTCCTCGAATCCCAAGGTGAAATTCTTGTAAGGGGGGAGTTATGTGAGTCCTTTAAAGATGAAGTCTCTATAAATCTTTTGAAGATAGCTCTGACAAGATGGCGTTCCTATCAATGCTCTTGCAGACAAGTAAGAATTCGGTTAAGTGGGGTAGCATTTGCTACCCACCTCAATCAATCTTGAGCATCTCTGGTCATAGGACATAAAGATGCTAAAAGAACCATATTTATCTCTTCACCATCTCACTACACCCGATCCTGTTTAACATCTCATGGACCTAGAGTCAATGAAGTGCAAAGCCTCGAAGATTAATTTTCAACTTTGTGGACAATTATATCCACATTATAATTCTTTCACCCTCCTATCTCACACATGTTGATTCAAAGAAGTGTGAGCATCGTAAGATCTAGTTTTATTATCTACATCGTCTTTTGCTCCTAGCTCTTGCAGTCCATGAGATAGGAACATACAAAAATCATCATTAAACACTCTTGTTTGTAATGCCTCTCCTTTGGCATCTATCCTCTGGTCATTGACCTTTATGTTTATCGCCTTCAATAACCATCAATGCATGTCTCCACATCGTATAATGTGAAGACAAATTAATTCCAGCTATCGGCCTAGTATCCTTGAGCGATAACTGTAAGACTAGATTTCACTCTTAATGCCTGTGAATGTCAACTAGCTATCCGTTGCCTGCTCTATTTCCAAAAGTTTTGGAACTAGCTAGGAAGACCAATCCTTATTTTCTGAATCAATCTTTTGACCTATATCTTATAAAATCTCGAAGAGTAAACCCGTGAAGATCGACCTCTGAGCTTCGTGTGACCAATCTCTATCTGTCTATGGTTGATTTTTATCAATCTACAATTCTTCCATGTTACATCACTAGATGTCCCAATGGAATCTCGATTCTTCTGGTTGATACATGATGACCTTCAAATTTTTCATTGCACTTCGCGAACCTTAAAACAGGGAAGTGCAAATCCTCCAAGAATCCAAGCCTAGTCTCTCTCTAAGCTTTTTGGAGGAATCGATGTTCAACTTTGTTGCTAATCCTTAAAAATACTCAAACATCTTTGTATCATGTCACATCCATAATTTTGAGTTAACCCCGATCGTCTATTTCATCTTTATCCCAAGTCTCTCCGAATCTCGGGACGAGATTCATGTTAAGTGGGGTAGCTCTATAACACCCCAAATTTTGAACTTTGAGTTGTTATTAGAAAACACTAAATAAAATAAAGGATTTTAAATATTTGAGTAAAATTTGTCAACCTAGGTTTAAATCTTGGTACATTTCTATCAAAGAAAAGTGTGCTTTTAATATTTATAAAATAATTTGAAGGGCTTTTGTTTTTGTGATGCTTGTTTGTTGCTTGTGTTTTGTGTCTTTGTGTGCGGTAAGTTATCGAAACACGTTTAGACGTCGCTCTATTCTTCCCGGGAATTTTCTGGATTATTTTCCCATTTATCCTAGGGCTTTTCCAATTT
Organism: Themeda triandra; assembly: GCA_018135685.1. Lineage (NCBI taxonomy): Eukaryota > Viridiplantae > Streptophyta > Magnoliopsida > Poales > Poaceae > Themeda > Themeda triandra. Next base: position 149,622 of record JAENPR010000782.1, read on the forward strand.
TTGGATGCTCTAAAATATCATTTTCATGGGTTCCAAATACTTTATTTGGATTCATCATGTCTCAATCTATCTTCGGGTATTTTCCCATAATTTTTGGAGACTTGAAAGCAATTTTCAGGGCTTTAAAATGATTTTAGCTTTTCTGGAATTGTTTTTAAACTGAAAATGGCTTTCTAATAAATCCCGAAATTATTAAAAATAAAATATTTTTTGGCGCCCCAAACCCTAGGCATATATATATGCCGGTGTTCCCCTCGTCGTCCTGATTCCAGAACACCAAACCCGATCGCGAGCCGCCACTCGTAGCTCCCGGAATCGATCGCCGAAGTTCTCTCCAGCTAGGTTTCCGGCGAACTCTCCGGCGAGCGTTTCCGGCCAAACCAACGCGTTTCGGCAGAAGCCGCCACCACCAGAAGGTAGCCCTCTTCGTTCGATGCGCCGTCATGACCTTATTTGCCCAAATCCGTGGCCGTTTGACGGTTCCCCTAACTCATCTTCTTGTTTCCCGGCGAGGTTCGTCCATGGATGTTTGGCGTTCATCGTCTCCGGTCGCCACGCCCCCGGCACCGCCCCTGCGGTCGTCCTGGACCGAGTGCCCGCCGCCACGCCGCCCCCACGGCCCGGCGCGTCGCGCACGTGCGCGCCTGTGCTGTGCGAGCAGCAGGCCGCCGCCGCCGCCTGTGGCTGCTCGGCCATGGCCGTGGGCCGAGCCGGCCCTGCCCTGCCCGCGTGGGCGCCTGCGTCGAGCGGCCGTGAGCCACCACCGGCCGGCCAAGCCCCGTGCCGAGGCCCGTCCTCCCCTCCAGCGCGGGCAGCAGCCCCATGGCTGCCTGGCACTTCCAGTACGTGAAGACGAAGATGGAGAAAGGTAGAAGATGATCTATTTACGAAATTACCATCGCGATATTAATTTACAGTTTTGCCATCGATCGTATTTTCTCCGCCGTTTCGCCGTTTTAAGTCCGATTCGAGCGATTCAAGATGCGTTAGAATCGTGTCGTCGTGCTCTGCGCAGTAGTGTTGATGGTCACCATGAAACTTAATTACTAATTTATTTATTGATTTAAATGTTAACTCCATCAATAATTATTTAATGGTTTTATAAATAAAAACAACCTAAGGTTTATAATTCCCAAGAATAGTGTTTGTAATGATCTTCACCATGTCATCATGTGCTTATGAATTTGATCCTATTAGTTTGATTAAGGTTGTATTTAGTGCTTTATTAACTAAAAGCAACTTTGATGGCTATATATATAAATGCTTTTATGTTAACATACCTTTATCATTGTATTTTGTTTAGATTTACCTTTTGAACATATCATGTTTATTTTAGTTGTTCTCTCATCTTATATGTTTAATTGATTAATAATTGCTCAATGCTCGTATGTTTAATATATTCATGCCCTTTCTTTTATGACTTGCTTAGATTAATCTTAAAGCATGTTTTGTTTAGTGCCTCACTTTGTTTTATGTTTTATAATTATAAGTGTTTAAATGGCTTAGATGATATAGTTGCTTATAAATAATTTATGCTTAAGGTTTAACTTTGCTTTGTAATGTCAATCACCTTGTTTCGATGATGGATCATGCATATAGTTTGTCTCCATGTTTATTGCAAGTACCTCGACAGTTGTGTCCCTCTCGACGTTAGCTTCGTTGTCTGTTGTTCTTGCGCTTTTATGATCGTAGCACCGGGCTTTGCCGTTTAGACCGTTCTTTTTTTTAGCTTCCCTTTGGATTGGTGTATTGTTCTTAGTCCGGTCTTTTTGTTTGTCTTTTGGGTTGCTTGGTTGCTATGACTAGACGAAGTGCGGTTTGTTAATGCCGAAGACCACGAGTTGAGGACCAACAAGTGTAGCTGAGGGTGGAGATTAGAAGATGGAAGAGCTAAAGTCTGCTGAGCAGCTAGACTTTGTATTTAAGGCAAGTGCAGGCATTCCCTTTGATCATATTGAACCTGTGAACTTTTATATAATGCATGCATGAGTCCTAAGTGATCAAAACCTAAGGACATACTAGCCACTTATATCCAGATGATTATATATTACCCATGGGGGTTTATAGATAGGATCTAGGTCTGCTAGTGCTCCGCTTACCTACCCATTAATGTTATACAGTTAAAATGTTGCTTCTTAAGTAAATCTGATGGTAATGGCTGCGGCCATGGTGGAGATGTTTGATGCGGGATGCATCATTGGTTGGTGAAGCAAGAGAGATGCGGATGCTAGTGTGGAGACTCGTAGCGACGGGGGCATCCGTGTCTGCTCTCCTTAAGGACCGGTTCCTAGACGGTTCAACTGGGACAATCCGTACGACTCCAGGCTATATGGCTCTGGCTTGGCATATTATCGGGAACTATCATAGGTAGGTTGGTAACTTGCCGACGGGTGCCATAGCTATGGTGAGAAGGGTGATCCCAAGTTCGAAGCATGAGGGTTACGGACGAACCGCGCGGAGCGGCGTGTGCGGGGACGTCTCTCATGTGCTTGGGACATTGCTGATCGAGCTACCACTACCTATGACCCGTGAACCGCCTCGTAGTGAGACCCTGCTCATTCACCTTGGAAGTGTTTTGAGGAGTCGCGACCTCGGGCAAATGGGAATCACGACCTGGAGGGAAAATGTACACCTCTGCGCAGAGTTTGATCAAACTGATATATCGTCCGTGCTCTCGGTATGAGCGGCCCAGCGCCCTCTGGATTAGCAAATGGATCTCATGGATCGATGGAGAAGTTTATGGAGGTTGCTACCTCGGGCTTGATCAGGATTGCCATCCTGTGTTCTCTGAGATAGCGATCTCATTTATATGTTGATCATGTTATGATCTATATAATGCTGATAATAATCAACTCTTAATTACTACTTGAACCTTAATTAAGGGTTGGGCTTTTATACCAAGTTGATTAGTAATAGGTTGCTAATTAAAATATACCTCTTACTAAAAGTGCTACCGTAGTTACCTTTGAGCTTTACCTTGTTCAAGCCATGCATATCATTATACTTTCCGCCTATACTTGTTGAGTTCGACATGGACTCACCTTGCTATAGTCTGCTAGTGAGGTGCTGCTGGACATTGAGATGTCGAAGGTGTTTGGCGTACGGAGCCCCCAGTCAACTGTCCCTGAGAAGAATGGAGCTCTGAAGAGAAGATGTAGCCAACGTTCCGCGATACTCTGATGTTTTGTAAATGTTAGTATATATATGTTTTCGCTTTAAATGCATTGTCTTTCTGATATTTATCATTCTGGTTATATGTGTGGACTTCCTGGGCGCACATATGACGGCCTCTGGCATTCTTTGTAAACCGGGGTGTTATAGTCGTCGAGTTCTTCGAGAGGGCCAATCGATCCGTCGACCTCCGTAAGTCCCGGCAACCTTGCTATCATGTCTAGTATCGTGCGGCGGATTTAGATGTGATGCAAGTAGTCTCATCCATTTTGCTTAGTATCGTGCGGCGGATTTAAGCTTAATGATGGGAAGTTTTTGCTTGTGCCTTGTATCGTGCGGCGGATTAAGACATGAGTAAAAATAGTTATCGGCTCTCTTAGATTTGGGAAGATCTAATAGATTCATTAAGTTATCACGTGTTGCATGTTTTATTTAATGTTTAATTATTTGCAACACTCTTTTGCCCAATCTAGATTGATACTCTTTTCGGCTTGTTGATCGTTCCTTTCATGCTTATTCAATATCGAGTAGATCAAGCTCATATAGCCGAATTAGATCGATCTAGGTTGTCACGTGTTGTGGGTTCATTCACGTTAGATGTAGATAAGCTTTGACAGGGCCGGGTATCGTGCGGCAGATGCAGGTCTTTGGGTTACTCTAGAGCTAGTCATCCGGTGGACTAGAGATCGGTTTAATCTGATAGGCTCCTTTTACATGTTACTTGTTTGTTCCTTCTTCATGGACCCCGGTTCGGCAATCTTGCCGATACGGTTATGCTCATACATGTAGCAAGTATCTATAGATTTGTTAGGTAATTACATGCTTTTAGCTCTTTATTGTTAGATTGTATCATGCGGTGGATTGATCTAATAGTGAGGAGTGGTGTAAATTCATAGTGAGTGGTATCATGCGGTGGATTAGCTTGCTTGGGTTTATGCTCGACGGGTTTATGAAGGCTAGACGTGCGGCAGACTAGTTGGAGTAGCCTATGCATGTGTTGCTTGATAGATTTATATTTATAAGTTACTTATCCTTAATTATTAGTGCTTTATGATGCTTTAAACCTGAGATATAGTTTGATATGCTTTAATGATTTAATCTTGTTTAAACATGTCTTTGTTTACTGTATTCGACAAATTCGTTCTGTTTACATCAGTTATGTCATTTTAGCCGAATGAACTGCAATCTGTTGGCAGATAGCTTCTATAGCTATATGTCGTCGTAAGTGGCTTCAGGGCCGTAAAGATGGAACTGTCTGGTCTCACCCAGCACGTTCCAGTTATGATCTTACTGTTTTATCCCTTGTCGACTTTCAGGTCAAATCGACTGGCACGCTTCCGAATTCAGACGCCCGGGCACCCGATTGAAGCTAGGCTTTCCGGCTTGCTGTGTGTGAGACACAGTGCGCCACATTTTGTGTCAACACACTTTTTGGCACGCTCGGTGGGACAACCTCTCAGTCTAGGATGGGATCGAAAATTGACAACAGTCACGTTCTGAACGTGACCATGGACGAGCTGCAGCCAGAGCAACGCCAGATGGTGGAACAAGCAATGGAACAGTATCAGCAGAAATGTCTGATGTCTTTTTCCAAGAACAAAAGTGGCAGAGTGATGGTCAAGCAAGCACTGCCACGAGTTCTTCTCACTGGTCAGTCTGATATTACTGACGAGAAGGAGATGCAGAGGGTAGTTGGAGCCATCTACAAAGCTGTGGGAGACACTATGTTAAATCACAACACAGCTTTTCTGGGCACTTTCCGCAAGATCATGGCTGAAACTTTTGGTCCAGCAGTTGACAAGCGCTTTGAAGAAAAATTTGGAGAGCTTGCTGGACCAGTGTACTTCAACACTCAGCAATCTTCAGGGAAGCCAACTGGAGGAGAAGAGATGATCGGTACAAGCAAGGATGGAGCTGTTCATGATGAAAAAGAGAAGCCTCCTGTGACCGAGCAACAAACTTATGGTCAAGTGGCCTTTGGTGCGACAACAGATATACCTGCATCTACTTACAAGATTGCTCCAGTGGTAAATAGATTGCAGAAGAGTGTTTATGGAGATGGGTACAATGAGTTTACCGATTACAGTGCTCTGAGTGCTTTGCCGAATCCAGGGTACAGGAGTGCATCAGGAGTACCCTCCAGGAGACAGGGAGCGCAAGATGCAAATGATGTTCTCCTAAGCAGAATGGCTGATATGATGCAGAATCAATTCGGCCTGAAACCAAAGCATCAGACATATGCATACAAATCTCCTTTCCCAGAGTGGTACAATAGGGTAGCTCTTCCACCAAGAGTTAAGCCACCAACGGATTTGGCCAAGTTCTCTGGTTAGGATGACACCAGTACCATTGAGCACATCAGCAGATATCTGATGCAACTTGGAGAAGCTGCTGCTGATGAAGCTAGGAGGATTAGATATTTTCCTATGTCTCTGACAGGGCCGGCTTTCACATGGTTTGCGTCGCTGCCGGCTAATTCCATTGGAACATGGGCGGAATTGGAGCAAAAATTCCATGCATACTTTTACACAGGAACCAATGAGAAGAAGATGGTTGATCTATGGGCTATGAGGATGAAGACTACTGAAACACCAATGGAATATCTTCGCAGATTCAGAGAAGCGAAGAACATGTGCTATTCTCTGACTATTCCCGACGATCAACTTGCACAATTGGTCATTGCAGGCATGCTGCCACATATCAGAGACAAGTTATTTGGCATGGACTTTGAAGACCTTGGACAGCTTGCACAGAAATTGACGGCAATGAGCAATCAAGCCCAAGGGTTCAGAAGAGATGTTCGTTTTCAGAAGAACAATGCAACCATTGACATGTATCAGGGATTCCTAGAAGAAGCATCTGAATATGAAGATGAAGATGAAGTAGCTGCTGCAGAGTTGAACTGGGCAAAAGAACCTACTTTGGTCAGTCAACGATGGGTGAAGCAGCAAAAGGGATCTTATGATTTTGATGTCAGCAAGGCAGATAAGCTCTTTTTGTATCTGATTAAAGAGGGACGCATCAAGTTGCCAGAAGGACATCCTATGCTACGCCCTGAAGGGGTAAAGGATAAGAAGTACTGTGGGTTTCATGACACGGGTTCTCATCATATCAATGATTGCCGAGTGTTCAGAGTAAAGATTCAGAAGGCTATTCAAGATGGACACTTGAGATTTGATGGCAAGATGAAAGTAGACAAGAACCCGTTCCCTCAGAACATGGTCTCTTTCTCTATAGGCATGGTGGATGCCATTGAATCCAAGGAAAAAGGAAAGATGAAGGTTCTGACCTCTGAAAGAGCCAAAGAGAGCGGTGCTGTTGACCCTGATCGGCAAGTTACCAAAGAAGAAGTGCAGCAAGTTCAGTTCAGAAATAGCCGAACAGAGAAGGGTCAAACTTCAGATACAGCCAAAGGAAATTGCCGAATACACGCTGAGCCAAAACGCAGAGTTACAGCACGACACTTGTTGAATAAGTGGCAGTGGGAAAAGAAGATGGAGTATGATGAGGAGCAGCAGTACATTGAAGAGGAGCGCAGGTTCATGGCAGAACATCGGAGATATGAAGCAGAAGTGCGCCAAAGGGAATAAGAAGAGTACAGGAGAGAGCAAGAGCAATCTCATTGGAACTGCTCCTTCTTCAGACACTGTTGGAATAAAGGCTTGAAGTTGCCTGCTAGGAACAATTGCCCTGAATGCAGTGATCAATACTCAGAGTACAGGCAATCTCGAGTCAACCGCCGACCCGTTCATGATAGACTTGGGATGAGATTTCCAGAGAACGATCGGCGCCTAAAAATAAACAGTTTTGATGAACATCGGAGGAAAAGATTGGCAGACCAAGCTTGGGCTCATAGCAGTGCTCATAATGCGGAAGAATGCTCATACAAGTGGCAAAAGGGTCAATGGTGCCCTCCTGGTCTGCGGAAAAGCCAGAAGAGAAGAGTTCAGCGTTTAAGGAATCAAGAGCTGAAACAAGAACTAGCCGAAAAGAAGCCAGTATGGCGTCCTAAGAAAAAGGACAATGGACAGGGTCCTTCGGCTGATGCTAATATGGTGTTCTTTATTCCATTGGAGTTTAGAGCTCCTGAAGATCAAGAAGTTCAAGATGAAGTCTATTCAGACTTTGATGAGACTGAATGCCGAGACCTGATGGCTCAACTTGTGCTGACTCGGCAAGCAATCTTTGACAAGCCAGTTAAAAACCGTCACCTGAAACCATTATACCTGAAGGGATATGTCAATGGCAAACCTTTTGACCAAGATGCTTGTTGATGGAGGGGCTGCTATCAATATTATGCCCTATGCTACTTTCAAAAAGCTTGGCATGACAAGTGAAGATTTATTGCAGACTAACATGATCCTTAGAGATTTTGCTGGCAATGCTTCTGATACTCGTGGAGCAGTACATGTGGAGCTGATGATTGGATCCAAGACTTTGATCACTACTTTCTTTGTCATTGATGGCAAGGGGGCATATAGCATGCTTTTGGGAAGGGATTGGATCCATGCTAATTGTTGTGTGCCTTCAACTATGCATCAAATTCTCATTCAGTGGATAGGAGATGATGTAGAAGTTGTTCAAGCTGATGATTCAGTGAGTGTTGCCACTTCCGAGCCTGCTTATTGGGAGTATGATGGGCAAGACTGCCTTTCGGGAAAGAAATGGAAAGAAGGTCCTGTCAATGTGTTCGACAGAGATCAACAACCGATCCAAGCGATCGGCTCGACGGTAATTTTTAATGGGCAATCCAATCGATGGCAACAAAGGCAACCGGGTCGTGGTTTCATGTCGGCCGACAAGTTAGAAGAAATCAATGTTGGTGATAGCACAAAGTCAAGGCCGATGTATATCAGTGCAAATTTAGACCCAGAGTATAAATTGAAATTAATAGAGTTGCTGAAGGAGTTCAAAGATTGTTTTGCTTGGGATTACACGGAGATGCCTGGATTGGATCGATCAATTGTTGAACATAAGTTGCCTATAAAACCTGGATTTCGTCCTTTCAAACAACCTCCACGGAAGATTTATAAGGAGGAGGTATTAGCCGATGTAAAGAAAGAAGTTGAGAGATTGATTGAAGCAAACTTTATTCGGCCATGCAGGTATGCAGAATGGATTTCGAACATAGTACCTGTTTACAAAAAGAATGGGAAGATGAGAGTATGCATAGATTTCAGAGATCTCAACAAAGCTACTCCCATGGATAGTTACCCAATGCCAATTGCCGATTTATTAGTAGATGCAGCAGCAGGGTATGAAATCATTAGCTTTATGGATGGCAATGTTGGCTACAATCAGATTTTCATGGCAGTTGAAGATATTGCAAAGACTGCATTCAGATGTCCTGGCCACATTGGATTGTTTGAATGGATAGTGATGACATTTGGATTGAAGAATGCTGGTGCAACTTATCAGAGAGCCATGAACTATATCTTTCACGAGTTGATCGGCAAAATTGTAGAAATTTATATTGATGATGTGGTAGTCAAATCCAGAGACCATGAAGGACATTTAGCCGATTTGAGGAAGACTCTGGAGTGCACGAGGAGACATGGCTTAAAGATGAATCCAAATAAGTGTGCTTTTGGAGTCTCGGCTGGTGAGTTCTTGGGGTTCTTGATCCACAAAGGAGGGATAGAAGTTGGGAAAAAGAGCATGGAAGCAATAGACAAAGTTGTGCCCCCAACTAACCTTACGAGTTGCGGTCATTGCGAGCAAGATCAATTTTGTGAGGAGATTCATATCCAATTTATCAGAAAGAGTATTGCCTTTCTCTCCATTGTTGAAGCTCAAGAAAGATCGGAAATTTGTGCAGGGTGACATACAAAGCAAAAGGCTTTTGATGAGATCAAGCAATATATGAAGGCACCACCAGTGTTGGTACCTCCACAACTTGAGAAGCCTTTCAAGCTGTATGTGGCGGCCGATAGCCTAACAATAGGATCGGCCCTTATGCAAGAGTTTGATGGAAAAGAGAGGGTAATAGCTTACCTTAGCCGAAAACTGCTAGATCCTGAAACAAGGTATTCGGCTATAGAAAAGCTTTGTTTGTGTGTTTATTACTCATGCACCAAGTTTCAGAACTATTTGTTAAATGCTGAATGTGTGGTGATATCTAGTTTTGATGTAATTAAACACATGTTGTCAATGCCGATTTTAAATGGAAGAATCGGCAAATGGATATTAGCACTATCAGAGTTCAATTTAAAGTATGAGTCGGCAAAAGCAGTGAAAGGACAGGCAATTGCCGATATTATTACTCAACATCGTGATTTATCTGTTGATATGGTTAACATTGCCCCATGGGCATTATTTTTTGATGGATCATCATGTGATAAAGGTGGTGGTGCTGGTATTCTTTTGGTATCTCCACGAGGAAAGACATTTGAGTTTGCTTTTTCAATTGAATATCCTGTCACTAACAATCAAGCGAGTATGAGGCTTTGCTTAGAGGGCTTAATTTGTTAATAGAAGTGAAGGTGTTCTTTGTTGAAGTATTTGGTGACTCTGAATTGGTAATCAATCAGTTGACAGGACAATATGAATGCAAGAATGATGTTCTGCAGGGGTACCATGAACAGTGTAGGGAACTTCTGAAAAGCTTTTCAGTGGTTACTTTGCATCATATACCCAGAGAGCACAATGGAGAAGCAAATAAATTGGCTCAAGCAGCCTCTGGATATCGGGAAAATCATGAAGTCTATGCAGCAGAAGAAGGTGCTTTTAATGTTTATCAGATAAATGATGACTGGAGAAGTGATATTATCAGTTATCTGAAAGACCCATCTCAAAAAGTTTCCCGAAGGCCCAGGTACAAGGCCCTTAAATTTGTCCTTCTTGATGATCAGTTGTACCACAAGTCTATAGATGGAGTGTTGCTCAAATGCTTGAGTCAAGAAGAAGCTAAGAAGATTATGTTTGAAGTTCATGAAGGAGTTTGTGGTGCACATCAGTCGGCTTACCGAATGAAATGGATAATCAGGAGGACAGGGTACTTCTGGCCGACTATGTTGGAGGATTGCTTTGAATATTACAAAGGATGTCGAGATTGTCAGATATTTGGTAATGTTCAAAGAGCACCTGCATCCGCTCTGAATCCAATAATCAAACCATGGCCGTTCAGGGGATGGGGTATAGATTTAATTGGACAGATCAATCCTCCATCTAGCAAAGGACACAAATTTGTGTTGCTAGCAACAGATTATTTCACCAAGTGGGTTGAAGCTATCCCTTTGAAAACAGTCACATCAGAAAATATGATCAGTTTTGTCAAGGAACATATAATTCATAGATTTGGGATCCCACAGACAATTACAACTGATCAGGGGACTCAGTTCACTTCTTCAGAGTTTTGTGACTTTGCCGAAAGCATGGGGATAAAGTTGTATAATTCTTCTCCTTATTATGCACAAGCCAATGGCCAAGCAGAGACGTCAAATAAGATTATGATCAAGATTATCCAGAAGAAGATCGATGAGAAGCCAAGGAGATGGCACTTGGTCCTTAATGAAGCATTATGGGCTTACCGAATGGCTTGTCATGGATCCATACAAGCATCTCCATATGAGTTGGTTTATGGACATAATGCTATAATGCCTTGGGAGTTGCAGTCACGATCAAGGAGAGTTGAGTTACAAAAGGACCTGACAGAAAAAGATTATAAGGATTTGATGATGGATGAATTGGAAGATTTGCATTTGATTCGTCTTAAAGCTTTGGAGAACATTGAGAAGAATAAAATGCGTGTTGCCAAGTACTACAACAAGAAAGTTAAGGTTAAACAATTTGCAGAAGGAGACTTGGTTTGGAAGACGATATTGCCGATTGGTACCAAAGACAAAACGTTCGGCAAGTGGTCTCCAAATTGGGAAGGGCCTTTTCGGGTTGTCAGTTGTGCACCTGGTAATGCGTATATATTGAAAACATTATTTGGAGAAGAACTTACTAGAGCCATCAATGGCAGATATCTTAAGAAGTTTTATCCAAGTGTTGAGATTGGATCTTAATTGTGACTATGATGTAAACGTGAGATAGCCGATTGAAGAAAATCGCCTTCAGAACAAAGGAAAGAAGTTGGAGAAAAAATAGCCGATATTATTGTATCGCCTCTAGTGCAAAAAATAGCTGATATCGTGTGTATCGTCTTCAGAACAGAGATAGCCGATACAGTTGTATCGCCTTTAGCCAATTTTTAAAAGTATAAGTGAACAGTTTGATCTTATCTCTCAGTTGGTAAGTTTATCGGGAGAAGATAAAGAGAATTGAAGAGCTACGCTACAATACGTCAAGTCATGGAGCAGTGCCAAGATCTAATCGGCTAAGACGACATTATATGTTCCGGAAAGTTTCGTTCGGGAAAAGTGTTGCAGTCGAAATGCCAGCTAAGGGGCAAGAAAATTCGCGAGAACAAACACGATTGCCAGAACGCCATTGCAACAAAGACAGATGGGATCAAGCAGACGGCCAACATTCTTCATTTAAAAGTTTTTATTTACAACCTGTGCCAATCCTAAGACAAGCTACTCCTCTTCATCAGTGAAGAGCTTGTTGAGGACGGACTCCGGGTTGGTGGCGTTGGAAATGGCGTTGGCGTGGTCGTCGTATGCCCCCAGGAGGCCCTCGATGCCGTCGACCTCGTGGGGAAGCCCGCCCCGGAAGCCGGTCGGCATCGGAGTGTAGTCATCCCCGGTCCAGGACGACATCCCCGCCAGGCCGAGTGCAGTGCCGAGGCGCACGCCGTGAAGGGCAGCTTGGTCGATCTGACCAGGCACCGCCTCGAGGCGATCCACCAAGGTCGCCCCCTGGGCGTTCACGTGGTTGGCCACCGCCGTCGCCGCCACCTTCAGGCGATCCAGCTCCGCGGTGAGGTCTGCAAAGAGAAATAAGACAGATCAATGAGCAGATGAATCGGGAAGAAAGCGAGTCGAAAGCAATTGTTAAAGAGCAAATACTGGTGATGGCCTCGCTCATCTGCCGACAGTTGTCCTCCAACTCCAGCTGGGCGATCCCAAACTTCTTGGTTTCTTCACCAAGAAGCTCCATCGCCTCGTCCCTCTCGCGGCGGTAGGCGGCGGCGTCGTAGCGGGTGTACGGCGGGATCTCCTCGTCGTCCCTTTCCCATATGGGATGGTACGAAGGAGAGGACCCCGATGAGGCCGAAGCAGAAGCCGACGCCGGCGCCGGAGCAGGAGCAGGAGCCGGGGCTGGAGCCGGAGCCGGCGCGGGGGCAGAGGCGTCGAACGCCGCGGCCGGCGCCAGGAAGCGCCATTGGCCGGTGCTGATCCTCGCCGTCCTACAAACAGGGTGCAATCAAAATCGGCTAAAATCAGAAGAAACCGCAGACGAGATGGAGAAATTATCTCTTACTGCAGACGACGGCCACCACGGCTGCTTCCCTCCGCCGCATCCACCGCTGGTGTAGGAGCGGAGGCAGAGGGAGGAGTGTGGGTGCCGGCCCGGGCGACCCGCCTCTGGAAATTGGCGGCATACTCGCCGGCGACCCCAGTAGCCCTGAAACAGATCGAGAAGATGAACAACCGCAAGGGGGCAGAGAATCAGATCAGGTAAAAACTGTCAAGCAGCATAACTCAAGGGATTGAGGATCTCACCGCCGGCGCCGGTTGCTGCTTCCCTCCGCCTCGTCCTGGGCAGGACGCTTGTTGCGATCTCCGCCGCTCGCCATTGGTGATGGTGGGGTTTTTTGGAGCTTGAAGGAGGAGAGGAAGTGGAAGAGATTAGAGGTGATGGCAACTGCTTGTGCTTGATGTGATGATGGTGGGAGCCGACTGGTCCTATTTATGAACGTGGGAGCCGTGGCGAGACTGCGGGAAAGCCAAGCGACAAGATAGGGTTTCCACACCTATGGGCCGATGTTGAGTTGGGCCGAGCCCATCACCACTGACGGTTCAGTTACCATACGCTCGGTCGGCTAAATAGCTGATAAGAGCTATTCGGCTAAAGCAAACACTTGGAGCCTACAGCAGTTATGTTCGGCTGATTTGCACAGGTGAAAGTATAATCATACTCAAGAATAGCCGAATGATAACAGAAACAATCTGATGCATATATAGTTGCAGCCACATCTGAAGAAGCCACCATGGTCCATTGACACAAGAGATTTCACCCTGATTCCTCATCTGAACAGTGATCTGATGCATCATGTGGTAGAATGCTCCCAGCAGATATTTGCCCAAGGGAATCAGCTTGCCTGTAGCCAATTCTTCAGCCATCACTATGTGATTCAGAGTGGGCTCATTGGACTTGCCGCAAAAGATAAATCTGCATAACCACATGTTCATGAAAGCCCTATACTCTTTATCAGATACAGAGCCAGTTGAAGCATAAGTCTGGACATACTTGGCCCAACCTCCTCCTGATTTGACTGCCTTCTGTGAGCTAGTGCTTTTGTATTTGAAGGGATAGGTTGGTTTGGTGATATTCAAACCGGTCATCATGAAAATATCCGACAGAGTAATTGACATTGGACCATGACCAAAGACAAATGCGTTGATAGCATCAGACCAAAAGTGGGAAGCAGCTATCAGAAGAGAGTCATTTCTTGGCATTTTGGCTAAAGAAAGCTCTAAACAGTGCTGAATGTCTTGTGATTCCCAGAAGTCACTATTCCTAGACTGCATCCTGCGGTACCAATCACGCCATCCTGTGATTGAGGGGAGAGGCCAAGTTTTGAAAGTGTTCGGCCATCTATTTGAGGGGGAAATCCTAGATTTGAATGGGATCCTCAAAGTTTCCTTTTCAATAAAATCCCTCGGATTAGGGTCTCCCATCGGATCAAGAAAAAATGATCCAGGGCACGCAAGATTGGAGATTAAGATCTCATTCTTCATTTCCTTTAGAAGAAATTGAAGCGGATAGATCAAAAAGTGCATCTGGAAACTGATTCAAGAAAGTTGCTGAATAGGTAAAGCAAGTAGGGTTACCTCCAAGAACCCCTCTTGAGTTCCTGTCGCCATGATGGAGCTGATTGAGGATTCCGCCGCCATTGAAGACAACAGTGAGCGCAGATCTCAAGTGGCGGCTGCAGGCGTTGGCGGTGCTGACCTAGGCGAAAGGCGCTGATAATCAATTTCGAAATAAAATCCTTTTATCTCAAAATTGAGGGGGCATGTGTTAACACCAGAATTTGGTCAAGAATATGACAGGTGGACCCGCAGGCGGCAGAGAGAGAGATTCGGCAAATGCATATGCGGTCGGCTAATTTCCATGTGTTCGGCAAATGGCCAAGCGGTTGGCAACTGCTTCATTTGAGGCAGAAAAGGAAAAGGAAGCTGATCAAAAAGGGAAGGAGTCGTGATGGTCAAGGACTCCGATTATGGATAGAGTTAGCGTGTCTTTTTCTTTCCAATTTTGTTTAGATAGTTCGTAAGCATGTAGAACTCCTGTTTCGTCCAGGGTATAAATATAAGCCCTCGACCATTGTAATAAGGGTTCACAACCAAATCAATACAACCGGCTACGTGCCACCCTTCGAGTCCTTTAGTCATGTCGTCGAGTTCTTCGAGAGGGCCAATCGATCCGTCGACCTCCGTAAGTCCCGGCAACCTTGCTATCATGTCTAGTATCGTGCGGCGGATTTAGATGTGATGCAAGTAGTCTCATCCGTTTTGCTTAGTATCGTGCGGCGGATTTAAGCTTAATGATGGGAAGTTTTTGCTTGTGCCTTGTATCGTGCGGCGGATTAAGACATGAGTAAAAATAGTTATCGGCTCTGATCTAATAGATTCATTAAGTTATCACGTGTTGCATGTTTTATTTAATGTTTAATTATTTGCAACACTCTTTTGCCCAATCTAGATTGATACTCTTTTCGGCTTGTTGATCGTTCCTTTCATGCTTATTCAATATCGAGTAGATCAAGCTCATATAGCCGAATTAGATCGATCTAGGTTGTCACGTGTTGTGGGTTCATTCACGTTAGATGTAGATAAGCTTTGACAGGGCCGGGTATCGTGCGGCAGATGCAGGTCTTTGGGTTACTCTAGAGCTAGTCATCCGGTGGACTGGAGATCGGTTTAATCTGATAGGCTCCTTTTACATGTTACTTGTTTGTTCCTTCTTCATGGACCCCGGTTCGGCAATCTTGCCGACACGGTTATGCTCATACATGTAGCAAGTATCTATAGATTTGTTAGGTAATTACATGCTTTTAGCTCTTTATTGTTAGATTGTATCATGTGGTGGATTGATCTAATAGTGAGGAGTGGTGTAAATTCATAGCGAGTGGTATCATGCGGTGGATTAGCTTGCTTGGGTTTATGCTCGATGGGTTTATGAAGGCTAGACGTGCGGCAGACTAGTTGGAGTAGCCTATGCATGTGTTGCTTGGTAGATTTATATTTATAAGTTACTTATCCTTAATTATTAGTGCTTTATGATGCTTTAAACCTGAGATATAGTTTGATATGCTTTAATGATTTAATCTTGTTCAAACATGTCTTTGTTTACTGTATTCGGCAAATTCGTTCTGTTTACATCAGTTATGTCATTTTAGCCGAATGAACTGCAATCTGTTGGCAGATAGCTTCTATAGCTATATGTCGTCGTAAGTGGCTTCAGGGCCGTAAAGATGGAACTGTCTGGTCTCACCCAGCATGTTCCAGTTATGATCTTACTGTTTTATCCCTTGTCGACTTTCAGGTCAAATCGACTGGCACGCTTCCGGATTCAGACGCCCGGGCACCCGATTGAAGCTAGGCTTTCTGGCTTGCTGTGTGTGAGACACAGTGTGCCACATTTTGTGTCAACAGCGTGCTTGACCCAGTGCCCAGCGTCGTAGGATGCACAGGATCCGGCCGTGCGGCAGCACAGTCGTGTGTGCAAATATGGAAGTTCTGGAGTCGTGGAGGTGTGGCTAAGGGCCGTTCGGGCTCTCGGGTGATGACAAACATTGTGGTGGTGAGGCTAGAGGCATCAAAATGCCTTAACCATGGCATACGGTTGTGCTTGACCTAGTGCTGAGAGTTGTAGGACACGCAGGAACCGGCTGTGCGGTAGCATAGTCGTGTGTGCAAATATGGCAGCTCTTCTAGAGCTATGGAGCCATGGTTAAGGGCCATTCGGGTTCTCGGGCAGCAATAAATGCTATGGTGGAGAGGCCAGAAGTGTCAAAACGCCTTAACCATGGCGCATGGGCGTGCTTGACTT
Organism: Themeda triandra; assembly: GCA_018135685.1. Classification (NCBI taxonomy): domain Eukaryota; kingdom Viridiplantae; phylum Streptophyta; class Magnoliopsida; order Poales; family Poaceae; genus Themeda; species Themeda triandra. The sequence goes on from JAENPR010000782.1 coordinate 165,960, forward strand.
GGTGCGAGGAGCTGTAGGACGCGCAGGAACCAGCCGTGCGGTAGCAAAGTCGTGTGTGCAAATATGGCAGTTCTGGAGCCATGGAGCCGAGGTTAAGGGCTGTTTAGGCTCTCGAGCAATGGTGAACGCTATGGTAGAGAGGCCAGAGGTGTCAAAATGCCTTAACCATGGCGTACAGGCATGCTTGACTCAGTGCCGGGAGCCATAGGACGCGTTGGAACCGACCGTGCGGCAACAGTGTTGTGTGTGCAAATATGGCAGTTTTGGAGCCATGGAGCCGTGGTTAAGGGCCCTTCAGGCTCTCGGGTGATGGAAAACTCTATGGTGGAGAGGTGAGAGGCATCAAAATGGCTTAACCATGGGGTACGAGCATGCTTGAACCGGTACCGAGAACCGTAGGATGTATAGGATCTGGCCATGCGGCAGCACAGTCGTGTGTGAAAATACGGAACTTCTGGAGTCGTGGAGCTGAGAGGCATCAAAATGCCTTAACCATGGCATACGGTCATGCTTGACCTAGTGTCGAGAGCTGTAGGACACGCACGAACCGGCTTTGCGGTAGCATATTCGTGTGTGCAAATATGGCAGTTCTAGAGCTTTTGAGCCATGGTTAAGGGCCATTCGGGTTCTCGGGCGGCAACAAACGCTGTGGTGGAGAGGCCAGAGGTGTCAAAATGCCTTAACCATGGCACATGGGCATGCTTGACTTGGTGCGAGGAGCCACAGGACGCGTAGGAACCGGCCGTGAGGCAGCAAAGTCATGTGTGCAAATATGGCAGTTCTAGAGCCGTGGAGCCGAGGTTAAGGGCCGTTGATGCTCTCGAGCGATGGCAAACGCTATGGTAGAGAGGCCAGAGGTGTCGAAATGCCTTATCCATGGCGTACAAGCATGCTTGATGCAGTGCCGGGTGCCATAGAACGCGTTGGAACCGACCGTGCGGCAGCATGGTCGTGTGTGCAAATATGGCAGTTTTGGAGCCATGGAGCCATGGTTAAGGGCCCTTCAGGCTCTCGGGTGATGGAAAACTCTATGGTGGAGAGGTGAGAGGCATCAAAATGGCTTAACCATGGGGTATGGGCGTGCTTGACCCAGTGCCTAGCGTCGTAGGATGCACAGGATCCGGCCGTGCGGCAGCATAGTCGTGTGTGCAAATATGGAAGTTCTGGAGTCGTGGAGGTGTGGTTAAGGGCCGTTCGGGCTCTCGGGTGATGACAAACATTGTGGTGGTGAGGCCAGAGGCATCAAAATGCCTTAACCATGGCATACGGTCGTGCTTGACCTAGTGCCGAGAGCTGTAGGACAGGCAGGAACCGGCTGTGCGGTAGCATAGTCGTGTGTGCAAATATGGCAGTTCTAGAGCTATGGAGCCATGGTTAAGGGCCATTCGGGTTCTCGGGCGGCAACAAACGCTATGGTGGAGAGGCTAGAGGTGTCAAAATGCCTTAACCATGGCGTACAGGCATGCTTGACTCAGTGCCGGGTGTTGTTTCAGCCCTTTGGGGTTGCACCCCCTGAAGGACCAAAACAGGAGATAATGGAAATGTAGAACTACAAAACGAAACGAACAACACGAACCTTATATTCCCTGTGCTCCGGCTAAAATGCACGGAGGCCAGAAGTCCTTTACAACGTCCCCTGAGGGGTCTATTTATAGGAAGTCGTGTTACATTTTGTACAAGAATGCCCCCGGCAACCCTAATTTCAACGTACAGGAGCAGCCGACACGGGGTAGACAAGTAAATAGCCCATGGGCCCACGTTTGCCGGTTAACCACCGACCAGGACATATCCGGGCTCTTCTTTCTGCCCGGCCGCCAAATGCGTCCCGACCCGCGCCGAATGCGCGCCTTCCCGCGCTATCGGGGTTTCCCCCTGGCGCCCGCCGACACCGAATGCGCGTCTTCCCGCGCTATCGGGGCTTTCCGTTCCGGGTCATGATATCGACGCCGAATGCGCGCCTGCTCGCGCTATCGGGGTGTCCGCCCGGCGCCTGCCGGCGCCTAATGCGCGTCCTCCATCGCTATCGGGATTTTTCGTCCAGGGCCTGAAGTCGACGCCGAATGCGCGCCTGCTCGCGCTATCGGAGTTTCCGCCTGGCGCCCGGCGATGCCGAATGCGCGCCTTCTCGCGCTATCGGGGTTTCCGGCCGAATGCGCGCCTTCTCGCGCTATCGGGGTTTCATCCTGCGTTGACGCCGGATGCGCGTCTTCCCGCGCTATCGCCTGTACCTGCGCGCATTAAACACACGAGGCGCACACAATCAGGGGGGACAGGGTGGCCAATTCCACTCCTGCCCCCAACAGTAGCCCTCCGGCCTTGTCCGGAAGGGCAGTCCTTTCTGGGCAAAGCCGAAAATGTTTGTTAAATCGAATGTGTCCGCGCCGAATGTGCCAGCGCCGTCCCCCAGGATGAGGAGACACACAATTTTTTTTTTTTTTTTTTTGGCGCGCGGACGCCTCGATTCGCGTGAACCGACGCGTCGGCTCCCCCACGGCCGCCCCCTGCCTATAAAAGGCAGAGACGCGTGAGGGGGCGAGCACTTAGCTCCTGCGCTCCTGCCCCTGACGCATTCGAGGATCGCTTCCGGTCTCCGCATCCGGACTCTTTCTCCTCATTCGGTAAGGTATTTGCACTTTCGTTTCCTTTTGCATTGTCTAGGCTTTCGGGGCTGGGCAAGGAGGGTTATGTAAGGTACGAATGTTACTATCGGCCCTATTGAACGCATTCTCGTTTTTCTTCATAGCTCAGAAGCCTGGGCACCCATTCGGAGCGACTGCCTATGTCCGAAAGCTCCTCATCTGGGGATTCGGCTGGAGCGGCCCAAGACACCGCATCCGGGCTCTCTTCTTTTTGCGCAGAACTTGCTGCCCAACTTGCCCAATCCGGGGCCGAAAACATGTCGCATGACTCAGGGGCCAGCTTGGGAGAACCTGAAATTGTGAGACCTATTCGCGCTATAGCGCCTGTGGTGGCGGCGCCCGTGGTTGATTTAACTCATGGAGAAACTGGCAGCGGCCAAGGGAGCACCGGAGTGGCATATGAAGAAAATGACGAACCTGCAGACTATGATGGAGCCGAAGGGAGCGCGGCAGCCAGTGCCCCTGATGAGGGCGAGGGAGTCGAATCCGGCCCGCCCCGGAGAAGCCGCCGGGTCAGGATTGAGGGGCACACCGGCATTATTTGTCGATCCAAGATTGACGAGGAGGGACTGGACTCATACCAGCGCAACGGGCTTCTCAGCGCATTCGAGCGCGAAAGGAGCCGGGCGCCGGGGGATGAAGTGATCCCGGACCCGAAACCGTACGAGGCGGTCGTGTTCCGCGACTTCTTTATAGCCGGATTGAGATTTCCTTTGGTTCCATTTTTCGGGGCCGTTCTGCAAAAGTTCCGTCTGCAGATCCACCATCTCACTCCGAATGCGATCGCTCGGCTTAGCATATATGCCATGGCCATGAAGATGATGGGCCACGAGCCAAGTGTTGCCCATTTCGTGAAGTACCACTGCACCCACTTCCACTCTAAGGTGGGTAAGGTCGATGGGCGGCCCAATATTCGCACCGAATATGGGTCTTACAACTTCGTGCCGGCTCCAGGGCAAGAGCGGAACTGTCTGGTGCCCACCTTCAAGGAAAAATGGGAGGACTGGAACAAGTACTGGTTTTACATTCGTGTTGCCGAGGACGAAGAGGTGGAAGCTGCTCAGAGAGTTAGGCGCCGCCGGGCAAACCCCTTGGTGTCTTTGATGACTGTGATGATTGGAGAGAAACATCCACCTCACGACGATTTCGGTCCAGCTGACCACGCCGCCGCGGAAGCGTATGCTCTGACCGCCAGCCGGCAGATCAGCCGAGACCTGGCAGAAGAGATGATTGCTCTGGACGAGTGGCCCTTATGCGATTTGGTGAAGTTCGAGCCCATTCGGGATATTGATGGCTATCGTGGTCCCGACTTCCTTCTGGAGCGCCCTGCTCATTTCGATTCTGACGCTGCGAACTTAGCTGCGTTGGAGAAAAAGGCTACCCGATTGTGCGGGCCATACGGAGAAAGGGAGCACAAGAAAAAGGTCCTCCAACTTGGCAACTCCCCCAGGAAAAACCGTGCCTTGGATTGCATGGGTATCCACTATTCAGAGAGACCCCCACCGGCTCCTAAAGCGGCCAAGGCCAAGGCCGGTGATAGCGCGGATGAGCCGGAGGCCAGTGCGCCGAGCGGCTCAGTTTCGAGTGCCCCCAGGCCGGCCCCTATTCGGCGCGCACCTCCTTCTGCGCCGATTCGGGCCACTACAACGGCTGCGGCCAAAAAGAGAAAACGCGCGCAGCAGAACCGAGAGCGCCCGGAACCAGAGGCCCGCGACGTTCAGGTATGCCGCGAAATGGCTGGACGATTGTGGACTAAGCCGTTAAAACGCAGCGCTAAGTTCTCACTGGATTTCCTCGGGGTCCCGGAACCGCTGCATGCCGAAATGGTAGAGCAAGAGATGCTTTGCACATTAGGGCATAGCTGTTGTATTCATATTTCGGGCGACGTGAACTAATCTGGCTGTTTCGTCCTTATGTTTTTCAGGACGATATTGGCGGTTGTAGCTCGATGGCTGGAACACGGAACAAAATTTCTGACCCGTGCCGCCTGCCTCCGAAAGCGCACCCAACGCTGAGCTCCCTGGGCGTTAGCTTAAAGAGGCTGGCAGACGCTTCCAGGGGTGCTTTCGCGATGACGAAAAGGCCCAAGGCCGCGGGCGCTTCTGTAGCCGCTGCCGCGCCTGCTTCTATGCCGCCGCCTGCCCCCGCAGAAGTTCCCCGCACCAGCTCGAACCAGGGCCCGAATCTGGCCAGGAGACCTGGTAAGTCCCGATTCCACCGCGAGCTCAGTCGCATGACCCCCGAAACCGCAGCGTGTGTTCTATTTGGACATGGCAGGCTCTCCTTAGAGAGGGCCCCAGACGAGTGCGACCACATGCGCGTGTATTCGGGGTGCTCATCTCCCGAAGACACGAGCCCAGACCGTGAAAGGACTTACCAACTTGCTCGTGCTCTAGGGGCGGCTTCGGACGCTCGCCTAATCGCGGGAGTGGACTGCCGCGCAAGCGGCGTGCTGCCGGGCGCGGCGGGTGTCGCTTTCGCGGACCAGTGCAGCACCTCTTTAGTGCCACCACCACCGAAAGGGATTTGGCCAAGGTGGATCGCCTGGAGCTCCTCACGGCCATCAACTTCTACGCGATTTCTTTAAGTTGTCGACCCCGAATGATCAAAGTCTTTTCCTATTCGGGTTGTTTACATTCTCACCCCTTTTTCTCGCGCAGCAATCTGTTATAAGTGCTGCGCTCGCCAAGCAAGATTGCGCCGCGGTCGCTTTCGTTGAGTCTAAGCTCACCGAAAGCGAGGCCGAGGTGCGCAGGCTGAAGGAAGAGCTGGCGCAAGCGCGCACCGAGCTCAATCGGGAGAAAGCCGCGCGCGAGGAGGCCGAAGCGGACGCCCGCACCGCCCGGACCGAAAGGAACACCCAGAACCAGCTGCAGCGGTCAGCCCGTCGCCAACAACTCGACGAACTCAACCAGGCCGCTACTATCTTCACGCGCCTGGTGGCTGGAGTTGGTGATGAGGTGGTGGTGCCCGCTATCGGGGAGGATACATCGGTGTTTGACTTCGCCAGGTTCCTCCGGACCGGACTTGCCGCCTTGGAGGGCCAAATGGAGCTCGGACGCCGCTGGGCTGCCCTCGAAACCACCCGTGCGCTGTGCAAGGCGCTGAAGGACGCGGGGTGTCCACACGCGGCAACGCTTCTGGCTCCCGATGACGTGGACCGCTTCTGGGTCCCGGATCGGGACGCGCACGAAGCCGCCGTGAGGTTCTTCAGCGCCTTCTGGAGCGGTGGCGGTCGCAATCTCAGCTTGCTGCGCGCGGCACTGAGCGTGGCGGAGGTAGAAGCTGCCGAATGGCGCATGTCGTTTATGATGGGTGTGCTTATGATTTTTTTAGCTAACTTGACCACTTTCGTGTTTCTTTCTTTTATGGAGATGAGGCGGAAGAGGCCATTATCCGTGACCGGGTCATGGCCTACATTCGAGGTAGGGACGAGCACGAGGCGGCCGCGGCGGGCGACACGCCGTCTTCCAACACGCTGCGGTCTCCGGAGATGGCCATTGCGCCCGAAGTTGCCGCACAAGGCGAACATTCGGGTGCCATGAACCCTTCCGCGGCGGTGTCCACCGAAGCTGGAGCGGCCCGTCCTCAGTCTCCTGCAGCCGAAACTGCCGCCAACCCTTAATCTGTCTTTTCTTTGTAAAAACTTAGCATTGTTGCATTTGGCCCTGCGTGGCCGTGTTTGTGACCCTGCGTGGCCGGGGTTCGGGGAACCCTAGTACTGCTTGAACCTATTTTGTGGCCCAGCACTGAATGCGGTTAATATTTAACTATTTGGTCGTTTTATAGCTCGATTATGATACCACTTTCGTTCAAACGGCGCATTCGGTAGCTAAGAACCCCGGACTCTCGAATACGGCCTAAAATAATTTTTTTTGTGGCGCCCTACCATTGTGTGAAACGCCGCGTGCCCCCTTAGTGGGCGCATTCGGGAGTTTTTGAGTTAAGCCCTCCAGCGTTGCATGGAGTTTTAGAGCGCCGCCCCCGAATTTGAGCGGTGGAGGGCGCATTCGTGAATTTTTGAGTTAAGCCCTCCAGCGTTGCATGGAGTTTTAGAGCGCCGCCCCGAATTTGAGCGGTGGAGGGCACATTCGTGAATTTTTGAGTTAAGCCCTCCAGCGTTGCATGGAGTTTTAGAGCGCCGCCCCCCCCCGAATTTGAGCGGTGGAGGGCGCATTCGCGAATTTTTGAGTTAAGACCTCCAGCGTTGCATGGAGTTTAGAGCGCCGCCCTCCCCCGAATTTGAGCGGTGGAGGGCGTATTCGCGAATTTTTGAGTTAAGACCTCCAGCGTTGCATGGAGTTTTAGAGCGCCGCCCCCCCCCCCCCCCCGAATTTGAGCGGTGGAGGGCGCATTCGTGAATTTTTGAGTTAAGACCTCCAGCGTTGCATGGAGTTTTAGAGCGCTGCCCTCCCCCGAATTTGAGCGGTGGAGGGCGCATTCGCGAATTTGTGAGTTAAGACCTCCAGCGTTGCATGGAGTTTTAGAGCGCCGCCCCCCCCCGAATTTGAGCGGTGGAGGGCGCATTCACGAATTTTTGAGTTAAGCCCTCCAGCGTTTGTTTTAGAGTTTGTCGTGGTTGTTACAAGGTGAATATGCGCTCTGCACAGCCACTGAATGGAACTCTGTATGGCCTCATTGGCGGAAACTGGATGAGTCCTATCTCAAAGCGGTAAGACTCGGCTTCCAGCACCCGAATGTGCACGCCTGTGCCCTTTCTCGTTTGTTTGCGGGTAGAGCACTAATCCTCATTCGTTGACTAGCTCCCATCCCTTATGCTTGCCCCACACTTGCTGTGGGCTTGATTCCCGAATATGGACTAGTCGCCGTGTAGGAGCTGGAGCTTCCAGTCACTCTTGGGAATAAGGAGGCGCGCGATTCTGCGCATCTCTGCTATTGCGCGCTTGCTGCTTTTGCCCAGGCAGTCGATTTGACCCCGACCGCGCCTAACTACTCCACGCTCACAACTGAAACGGGAGGACTAGTCCTGACTCCCCTCCTGACTCCTCCCGAGTTGAACCTGGCTGTGCCTATTTGCTCAGCGCTCACAACCGAAACGGGAGAACGAGTGCTGGCTCCCTTCCTGACTCCTCTCATTCCTACTAACCTTAGTTTTGGATCGGGATGAGTTTGTTTTGACCGACATGGCTTTGCATAGTGGGGGATGTTATGCATATATAATGCTGCTTGGATCATAATGCCTTGAAACACCTTTTTATGTTAAAACACCACCGTACATTTGTTAGGTGAGTCATAAATTTTGCCCGTCCTGGAGGCTGAGTGGCTAGATTATATAATCTGATCCGAGCTTACACTGCTTCTATCATGGCTGAAGAGACCTTGATTTTTATTTTACCAACTACATACTCTGTTTGTGTCGAGCTGGAATGGGAGGTTTTGGGATGTATGGTATCGTCAGACCAAATGCCGCACTCGCTACCCAGCCCTCACTAACCGATTTGGGTGTGGGCTTTCGGCCCTGCTGCCTGCTGTGTATGCCATATTCGGGCCGAAAGTGCTCGATAATGGTGCAGTACAGCGCTCCTTTCGAGAGTCCGAGGGGTTTTATTCGTGCGCGTTCTCGATGCATTGCTCGATATAGAGGGCGTGTTGCCCTTGATTGTGATAGTAGACACCGGAAGCACCTTCGATGTAATTATACCGCCAGAATATGATGAATAAGAAGTTTGTTCTTGCGGATGAAGATTGCTTGCTTGTAACTTTGCATTATGGTTGCCTCCGGGTCTTTATCCCCGAGGCTCGTTTCCCTGAGGCGTTGTTTGCCCGAATTCGGCTTCCTGCCAATTTCGCGATACTGCAGCGTTTTTTGCCGAATTCGCCTGCAGCGTTTTGCTTGGCGCATTTGGGTTGTTTAGTGCATTCGTGATGCTTCAGCGTTTTGCTGAGTTTAATAGCCATTTTTGGCTTTTGGTTGCTTGCAACCTGACAAAAACTTCTCCGAATAGAGTCAGTGACACATATGGCACTGCCTTTTTCGGATCGGAGAAAGCGTTGCGCACCCGCACTTTAGGGGAAACGTGAATTGAAAAGCATTAAATAGGGGTACATAGGGACGCCTCATTAAAAAACCTCACACCTCCGAAAAGGCTTCCCCTGTGAGGAAAAAGAGCGCGCCCCCCGAATTGTGTTCATGCGAATTGAGAAATGAAAATTACAACCCCTGTGGGGCAATTTCATGGGTAAAAACGGCGTAGGTTGTCGGCGTTCCAGGTGTGGCTGGACTCTGTGCCGTCCTCCTTCACCAGCGTGTAGACTCCTTCTTTTACCATTCTCGCGACGATGTACGGCCCGTACCATGGTGATTGCAATTTGCCTTGCTTGTCGGGCTGCCGAATAAGGACCATATCTCCTGGGTTGATGACCTGCCTTAGCACTTTTTATCTCTCCAAGTCTTTGTTTCCTGATGGTATCTGTCGAGGTTTTCCGCCGCCTGTAGCCTTAGCGAATCAACCGTTTTGAGCTGGGTGTATCGTTGTTCTGGGGCAGTGGCCATGATCTCAGTTCGAAAAGATCCCAGCCGAACCTCTTCTGGGGTAATGGCTTCTTCCCCGAAGAGAAGTCTGAAAGGCGTGAAACCGGTTGCGCGCGACTTGGATATATTGTGCCCCCAAACCGTAGCTGTTAACTCCTGAGCCCATCTACCTTTCTTCTCGGTGTTTTCGAGGGTCTTTGATATGGTAGAGAATATGTCACCGTTGACCCGTTCCACCGCGCCGTTCGATTCGGGGTGATTTACTGAAGCGAACGTCAGTTTGATCCCCAGGTCTTCACAGAAAGCTCTGAACTTGGTACTGTCAAACTGCTTCCCGTTGTCCACTGTTATGTAGGATGGAACCCCGAATCTGCAGATGATTCTCTGCCATACAAAGTTAACTAAGGTGCCAGATGATATTGTTGCCAATGCCTTAGCTTCAACCCATTTGGTGAAGTATTCCAGTGCCACTGCAGTGAATTTCAGGTTTCCGGGCGCCGGCGGGAGCGGTCCGACTATGTCGATGCCCCATCTCTGTAGCGGCCAAGTTGGACATATCGGGGAGGTTAGATTTGCTGGGGCCCTCTGGTATTTTGCGAACTTTTGGCAACCCTGGCACGATTTCACCAGCCGCTTGGCGTCCTCGACAGCGGTTGGCCAATAAAAGCCTTGTCTCATTGCTCTGTGAGCGATTTCATGCGGTCCTCTGTGGGCTCCGCAAGTTCCCGAATGTATGTCGTGCAAAAGCTGGACCCCCTCGTTCTGGCTAATGCACTTCAGTAGTGGTGCTACAACTCCCTCCTTGTACAAATTCTCTCCTATTATGGAGTATTGCTTCATTCTGGACTCCATTCTTTGTTGTTGCTTCCTGTCTCCGGGCTCATAAGTTCCAGAAATAAATGCCCATATCGGTGCTCTCCAGTCATCACTTGCGATGGCGTGAATTACTGCCGGCCGCTCCTCCTCTAGCTGCACCGCTGCGGCTGTCAAGACTTGGTAGAAAACATCAGCGGGCAAGGGAGTGTTCTGGGCTGCAGCTTTTGCCAGCGCCTCTGCCTCTGTGTTGTCCGCCCTAGGAATGTATTGGAGGGTGAAACCAAGGAAATATTTCTCCATTCGTCGAACGGCTTCCAGATACCTGGCCAAAGCCGGTTCCTTAGCTGTGTATTCCTTCCGGATATGCCCCACAATTACTTGCGAGTCAGACTGGATGACGCATATGCGGATTCCTAGCGCTCGGAGTTTCCTGAGACCCAGCAGAACTGCCTCGTATTCGGCTGTGTTGTTGGTGGTGCGATACTGTAGCCTTGCGGCGTATCGCAGCTTTGGGCCAGTTGGAGGTGTCAGTACCACGGATATGCCTGCTCCAGCTGAGCACCATGCCCCATCCGTGTGTACTGTCCACTCTGGTTCCTCAAAGCTGAGGGTGGTGTTGTCCCCGCATAGGGTCCAATCCGCGATAAAGTCCGCTATGAGCTGCGATTTGATGGCCGATCTGTGCTCAAAGTCAATGACATATTCATTCAGCTCAGACGCCCACTTGCCTATCCGCCCTACCGCCTCTGCGTTTCTGAACAGGGCATCTAGGGGCTGGGCGGACAAAACCCGCATGTGATGAGCCTGAAAATAGTGCTTGAGCTTCCGCGATGCCATGACCACCGCATATGCGATTTTCTCCAGCTCTGAATAGTTTGCCTTCGCTGATGTCAACGCTTCTGATACGAAGTAGATTGGGAACTGCTGTAACTTTCCCTCGTTCTCTTTTTCTTCCACCAGAACCGCGCTCACCGCGGCGTGGGACGCTGCTATGTATAGTAACAGGGTCGCATCTGGCGATGGGCTTGATAATGTTGTGGCCTTTGTCAGGTAAGCTTTTAGGTCATCGAATGCTTGCTGTTGCTCAGGGCCCCATCCGAAACCCTCTGAATTCTTTAGGATGCGGAAAAATGGAAGTCCCCGCTCCGCACTTCTGGATATGAACCTCCCTAAAGCGGCAATCCTGCCAGTGAGCTTCTGCACCTGCTTCTTTGTCTCAGGCGGTCTCATGTTTACAATAGCGGCGATCTTGTCCGGGTTAGCTTCTATGCCTCTGGCCGATACCAGACATCCCAACATCTTGCCCTTGCTAACCCCGAATATGCATTTTTCCGGGTTTAGCTTCAGGCCGCTTGCTCGAAGGTTCACAAAAGTTTCCTTTAGATCCTCGATGTGCGTGCTTTTTTTATCGCTCTTTACCACTATATCGTCCACATATGCGACTAGGTTTTCCTCTTTTTCTGCTCCCTAAAGACCTCGTCCGTCATTCGGGAGAAGGTAGGGCCAGCATTGCGCAATCCCTCGGGCATGCGCTTGTAGCAGTAGGTCCCCCCGGGAGTGATAAAACTTGTTTTCTCTTGATCCTCTTCATTCAGCCAAATCTGATGGTACCCTGAGAAACAATCCAGTAAACTTAACATCTCGCAACCCGATGCGATATCGACCAGCTTGTCGATCCGCGGTAGTGGATATGGGTCTTTAGGGCAATGTTTGTTTAGATCTGTGAAATCCACGCACATGCGCCATTTGCCGCTTTTCTTCTTGACCATTACCACATTGGCTAGCCATTCCGGATCGCACAGCTTCGATCACATCTGCGTCCAAAAGCCTTTGCACTTCTGCGGCTGCCGCGTCTGCTCTTTCGGATGACATCTTCCTCAACTTTTGCTTCCGTGGCTTTGCTGTTTTGCTAACGTTGAGATTGTGCTGTGCCAATTCCCTGTCAACCCCTTTGAGGTCTTTGGTGGTCCACGCGAATACGTCCTTGTTCTCAGCCAGAAATGCTAGCAGCTCCGAAGCGTCCTGTTCCGACAGACTTGCCCCGATATGCACGCACTGATCCGGGCGGCTTGCCGATAAAGGCACTCTTCTCGTGCGCTCGTCTGGCTCTGCTCTCCGCTCTTTCCGCTCTGGGGCTTCATCAACATCCTATTTCTTTGCAGGCTTTTTTACCTCGTGCACCATGCTGTAACCCGGTATAGGTTTGCCATCTATCTTTCTGGCTGCGATTTGATCGCCATGTACCGTGATTACCCCGAAAGGGGAGGGCAGCTTCATGCAGAGGTAGCTCTGCTTGATTATGATGTCAAACTTGTTTATGATTCCTCTTCCGAAGATTGCCGTATATGGGTATTCCATTTGTACCACATCGAACGATATCTCTTCCGCCCGCACTTTCTCTCCTTCGCTAAACGCTACAGTGAGTGTCTTCTTCCCAAGTGCATCTATTTTCTTTCCGCCAAAACCGAATAAGGTGTTGCCCGCCTGATCGAGCGATCGCCTGTCGAGTTTCATGCTATCGTACGCTTTGGTGAACAAGATGTCCGCCGAACTCCCGTTGTCAATCAGAATGTTGTGTAAAGTGTACCCGCCTACGAAAGCAGTTGCAACGAAAGCGTCATAGTGCGGGTAATCCTGGATCTGATTATCTTCTTCGGTGAAGGTGATGGGTTGAAGCTTCCACGCGGCCCGATTCGTCGGAGCGGCTGATGATACTGCCAGCACGCGCCTCTGATATTCTCTTCGCGTTCTCTTGCTATCCTGCTCTATATTGGAACCTCCAATGATGGCGTATATGTGCCCGTTGGATGGCATCATATTCGCGGGTGCTACAGTGTGTACGATCTGCAACTCCTTGGAAGTTTCCTGCTTTGCTGGCTGTTGCTGCTGCTGTCTATTCTCGGTAGGCGCTGAGGAAGACACAGCCGATACTGGCATCGGATGCGCAATCATCGGCTGCTGGTATTGTTGGTACTGCATGCTTGGCGTCCCTCCCCAATGTGCATGGACATGTGGGGCGAGGTACGGATTCCCTGGCTGCCCAGACTGGAAAGCGGCCATTTGATGGGGGATAGCGTAGTGTTGTGATGGTGCCGTGTGGAATACGTGCTTTGCTGTTTTGGATTTCCCTATAGCGTCATCTCTTTCCTTCTGCTCTTTGGCCTGCTGCGTGTATTTGCAGTCTCTGGTGAAATGGCCTTTGTTTTCGCCGCACACACAACAATACGGCGTCTTCGGGGCGCCGCCATTGCGCCCTCGACCTCGTCCGCCTCTGTTTCCCTGACCTCCCCGATTTTGCTGACCTCCGCCTCGGTTTTCATGAGATTGGCTGTCGTGCTGCTTCGGGGGTGCCTGGTTGGGCGACTCTTCCTGGAGATTGTTGACGTAGCCTTGATTGTGCCCCCACCTCTGCTGATTCTGCTGATTCTGCTTCGGGGTGTTTTGCTTGAGGCTGTTTCTTGATACCTTGCGCTTCTGCAGGTCTTCCTCTGAAATGGCGAATTTTCTCATCTCATCGAACAACTGCTTTACAGTTTTGGGTACCTCCCTGGTCAACACTTCGGCACACGGCCCAACTTTGAGGCCTCTGATGGCCGAAGCGATGACCGTTTCGTCGGACACATTCGGGATTTGTGCCCGCATCTGGATGATGCGTTCCAGGTACTTGGCCATTGGCTCGTCATCTGGTTGATATAAAGTGAGCAGGTCCATAATGGTTTTCTTGTCGATCTGTAGCCCCTGAAATGTTGCCAGCAGCTCCTCTTTCGCCTGCCTCTATGACCGAATGGATAAAGGACGCAGGGACATGTACCAATCATGTGCCACATCTTGCATTGCCAGAATCAAAGTCTTGGCTAGTAAGGATTCGTTGCCTCCTGCTGAATATATAGCAGCCTCGTAGCTTGATATGAACCTTCTGGGATTGGATTTACCATTAAAGTGCGGGATTTTGGGCTTGTACCCCGGCGGCCATGGGTATTTTGGCAGCTCAGGGGACAGAGGGGACGCCATGTCAACCATATCCGGGGCCCCCTTGCACGAGGCCGAGCCCAGATATCTGACCTCGCTCTCAATTTCGGTTCTTGCTCCAAGTGCCTGAATCTCCCGTTGTAACCTTTCTGCTTCTCTTGCTGCATGATCGACCGCTACCTGGGTCGCTGTTATCCTGTTTCTTGTTTCGATGTCTCCTTGCAACTGGTCACGGTATGCCTTTAGCTCTTCGATTCTGGTTGTGTGCTCATCCAGTAGCTTTAACAGCTTGGAGTTCTGCAGCATCAGTGCGTCCACCGCATTCGGGGCTGCTGGGTCCGGGTCAGCTTCCGCGTCTTCCTCCGCCCCCTCTTCGACTGCGGCTTCCACATTGGGTGGGATCGGCGTTCCGTCAGCTGCTCTGACGGCATTTTCTTCGGCGGCCGGATCTGGCTGCGGAGGCGTCGGATTCGGAGGCGGAAGCGCCGCCCCTGATGCAGTGGCTTCAGGGAGTACCGGATCCGAGCCGCTAACTGCTGAAGGAATGATTTCGTCGATGGTCAGCATTTGCTTTCTTGAATTTCTAGCTTTTCCCTTGGGTGGCATGACAAGTCCAGGCGACAACCACGGTGGGCGCCAATGTTGTTTCAGCCCTTTGGGGTTGCACCCCCTGAAGGACCAAAACAGGAGATAATGGAAACGTAGAACTACAAAACGAAACGAACAACACGAACCTTATATTCCCTGTGCTCCGGCTAAAATGCACGGAGGCCAGAAGTCCTTTACAACGTCCCCTGAGGGGTCTATTTATAGGAAGTCATGTTACATTTTGTACAAGAATGCCCCCGGCAACCCTAATTTCAACGTACAGGAGCAGCCGACACGGGGTAGACAAGTAAATAGCCCATGGGCCCACGTTTGCCGGTTAACCACCGACCAGGACATATCCGGGCTCTTCTTTCTGCCCGGCCGCCAAATGCGTCCCGACCCGCGCCGAATGCGCGCCTTCCCGCGCTATCGGGGTTTCCCCCTGGCGCCCGCCGACACCGAATGCGCGTCTTCCCGCGCTATCGGGGCTTTCCGTTCCGGGTCATGATATCGACGCCGAATGCGCGCCTGCTCGCGCTATCGAGGTGTCCGCCCGGCACCTGCCGGCGCCGAATGCGCGTCCTCCATCGCTATCGGGATTTTCCGTCCAGGGCCTGAAGTCGACGCCGAATGCGCGCCTGCTCGCGCTATCGGAGTTTCCGCCTGGCGCCCGGCGATGCCGAATGCGCGCCTTCTCGCGCTATCGGGGTTTCCGGCCGAATGCGCGCCTTCTCGTGCTATCGGGGTTTCATCCTGCGTTGACGCCGGATGCGCGTCTTCCCGCGCTATCGCCTATACCTGCGCACATTAAACACACGAGGCGCACACAATCAGGGGGGACAGGGTGGCCAATTCCACTCCTGCCCCCAACACCGGGATAGGACGCGTTGGAACCGACCGTGCGGCAGCAGGGTCGTGTGTGCAAATATGGCAGTTTTGGAGCCGTGGAGCCATGGTTAAGGGCCCTTCAGGCTCTCGAGTGATGGAAAACTCTATGGTGGAGAGGTGAGAGGCATCAAAATGGCTTAACCATGGGGTACGAGCATGCTTGAACTGGTACCGAGAACCGTAGGATGTACAGGATCTGGCCATGCGGCAGCACAGTCGTGTGTGAAAATACGGAACTTCTGGAGTCGTGGAGCTGAGAGGCATCAAAACGCCTTAACCATGGCATACGGTCATGCTTGACCTAGTGTCGAGAGTTGTAGGACACGCACGAACCGGGATATCGTGCGGTAGCATATTCGTGTGTGCAAATATGGCGGTTCTAGAGCTTTTGAGCCATGGTTAAGGGCCATTCGGGTTCTCGGGCGGCAACAAATTGAGGCATGTGAAAGGGTATGCCTCCTATTCTACTAAGGCTTATGTGGAGTTTTTAAGGTATTTCAAGGAATAGCATTTTTACCGTGTATATTGATTAGTCAAAAACGGGAACCAAGGAGAGGGGACCTTACTCTAGATCAAGTGTGTGCAAGTGTGTGGAATATTTGGTGGCTAATTGATGATAATAATGCTCCTTCCCTCTCTTGCACACTCTTCTCTTGAACATTGCTTTGCTTGATCTTTTCTTGAATAGCTCTTTGAGCTTATTTGAACTTTTCCTTCTTCTGGGATTGGAATACTTTGGAGCTCATGGGCTATCTCTTTTCTCTTTCTTCTTTCTTCTTCTTTTTTTTTTTTTTTTTTTTTTTTTTAACAACATTATTTTTGCATAGCCCATGTCTCACTCTCGGATACAATAACTTTCTTGAACATGAAGATGATGATGAAATAATCTTCTTTCAACAGCTGAATGATGATAACAATTCTTGGAGCATATAAAAATCCTAGAAAGTGTATGTATCCTTCTCCCAGTGTAGGAGATGGATGAATGGCGGAAAGCATGTTTTTGCGTACTCCCGGTGTAGGAGCAGCGAGATATATATGTGGGTGTAAGTGCACTTGATCATATGAGTAAGAGACCCTTCTCTAAGGCTCTAATACCGCCAAGACTATTCTCAACACAAATAAAAGCTTATGTCTTTGGTCTTTCGAGAATTTTGTCACGAGGCTCTATAGGCATTTATGACCACGAGGAGAAGTATAGCTAATCATTTTCAGATTTTCGAAAAGAAATTCTCCGAGCAACTAGACATCAAGAAATCGGGTTCTCATGGTCCATGCTATATCACTGTCCTCAACAACTTAAGTAAAATGGGGTCCCTATAGAATACGTTCCCCGACAACGGGGATTCCCGGGAATTATCATGGTGTGAGTCTATCTTTGGGGTCATGATTAAAATAATCTACCTTCTCAATATATATAGCATGTGATTTAATTCAAAGTGTTCCCCAAACGAATCGGAAAAACGTGATCGATATAAAATTTGGAATGTAGGGAAGCAAACCCGACCGTGAACGAAAGCTTTGGAGCCAAATGGGCCCGGCCCATGGGCGCCGACTCCATATGTGGGTCGGCCGACTCTAGCAGTGGCCCCTCGGGGTCCGCTTCGTCGTGCGTGATCTTTTCGTCGTATGTTCTCAAATATTTTTGCTGGTTCATTTTTGATATCCGTTAGTTTCGCTGTCGGTTGCCTCCCCCACACTAGATTCCTGTTATCTTCATTCACAACAAGGTGGAGACAAAAGAGGCAACACATATGCAATAATAAATATAACTAGAAACTTTATTTCATCTTCATTAAGGCCTGGATTACAAGTATTGAAAGGAACTAAGATCGAACTAAACTTTAACTAAGCACTCTTGTGAACTAAGACTTTTTAATCTAAACACACTAGGCCTTTCTGATGCTAAGATAAATCTCATCTAATTAATTCGCTTCTCTAGAGCGTCTAACCTCTTTTCTAACTTATCCGTCCTCTTCTCTTGCGCACGAAGTCTATCTATGAGAGTGACAATGCTACTACTCTGGACATGTTGAGCATTTCGCAGAGATGCTATAACGTCGCGCTGAGTTTCTAACTCCTTTTCTAAGTCTGCAACGGTCTTGCGACGCTTCCTTGGAGCCGAGGCGGCGAGAGCTGCTTTGGCTTCCCGGAGGGACGAACTTCACCTTGCTCGGGTGAGCACGGACTCCTTCAAAATACGAGCGCTCTAAAGTGCTATACTTAGCACGACGATCTCCCCTTGCTTGTTGGTCTTCACTCCCATAAGCATCTCATTGTGCTTAGGAGGGAGGATCCGGTGCCTTCTCGGGAGCTTCACAATAGGACCCTTTGGTGGAGGTCCATCTAGGAGCAAAGGCTTGGGTGCGGCGATGAATGGTTGGGCGTAGTAGCTATGACTGTAAGCTTGAGGCTTTGGAGGAATAGAGGCTAGGGGTTTGGGCTTAGCAAGGACGATGGCCTTGCTCTCAGGCTCTTCTCTTGGGATGGTGTTGAGATCAATCCCGAAGCGGATCAATCTCCTATCTAAATTCTCTGGCTCTGACTTCGCCATTGCTGCGTAGCAAGCTTGATGGTAGGAGGAGGTTTTTAGATGGAATGAGGTTGGCTTGAGGCTGGGCTTCTTTATATAGGGGGGATGGAGAGGCATCTAAAGGGCATCTAAAGGGAATCTCCGAAGGAATAACGCGTCAACGTGATCTCAAAAACCCTAATCGGCAAAAATTCCTGAAGGAAGAGTATGGAAGGATCACGAATGCAAAAGCTGACGGCAAACGGGGGAGTCCATGGGTCGGCCGGCTCCCTATGGGTCGGCCGACTCACGGCATGTGGATCCCCCCGGGGCTTTTCGCAACCTAATTAACATATTTTTGTCGTTCGGAAAAATACCCTGGACCCCGAAAAATGAAAAGTAAAAAGGTCGGGCCCAACTACCTAATTGAGAAAGAAGTTTAATTCATCTATTTCACCTATTTCCTCAATGGGCTCTAAAAATATTTTAAGGCGTTGACCATTTACCTTGAATATCGTACCTTCGTTGTTGCGAAGCGTAACGGCTCCATGCGATGATGAGCTTACTACTTCGAACGGTCCTTCCCATTTGCTTGAAGCTTTCCTTGCCCGAAGAGTTTGACCCGGAATTAAAAAGTAATACCTTGTCTCGGGTGTGAACTCCTTGATCTTGATTCTCTTGTCGTGCCATCTTTTCACTCTTTCTTTGTATATCTTGGCATTGTGATAGGCTTTCTCTCTCCATTCTTCTAGTTGAGAGATTTGCATCCTCCTTTTCTCTCCCTGCTTCTAGATCCATATTCCACTTCTTGATGGCCCAGTGAGCTTTGAATTCAGCTCTTTTGGCAAGTGGCGAGTCTTTCCATAGACTAGTTGATATGGTGACATCCCAATAGGTGTCTTGTATCTTGTTCGATATGCCCATAATGCATCGGGAAGCTTGTCTTTCCATGCAGTTCCCATTTCATTCATGTCTTCGGAGAATATTCTTGATCGCTTATTTGATGTCTCGCTTGGCCACACATGCGAGGGTGATATGGAGTAGCAACATTATGGCGTACTCCATGCTTCAATAAGTATTGCTCAAAGCGTTTGTCGATGAAATGTGATCCTCCATCACTTATGACTATCCTTGGGACTCCAAATCTTGGGAATATTATTTCTTGAACATCTTCTTAGAGCTTGAGCTATCCGCCTTTTGCATGGCGAGCTTCGACCCATTTGGACACATAGTCCCCGCTACGAGGATGTATTCACATTTCTTCGACGGTGGAAATGGTCCCATGAAATCAACTCCCCAAACATCAAAGAGCTCGATCTGAAGGTTGTTGATAAGTGGCATGGCATCTCTTGAGTTTATGTTGCCATGTCTTTGACAAGGACCGCATCTCCGGATGAAATCTTTTGTGTCTTCATACATTGTTGGCCGAGAAAAATCCGCATTGCCAAATCTTCGCATGTGTACGGAACACCCCATAATGGCCTCCATATGGTGATGAGTGGCATCTTTCAATGATTTTGATTCCTTCTTCGGTGGGCACACATCTTCGAGCGAGGCCATCGAGCACACTCGGAAGAGGTAGGGCTCATCCCATATGTGAGTACGACTCTCTGGATAAGTTTCCTTTTGTTGCCTCTGGTGGTACGTAACTTTTGTAACCATAAAATTAACAATATCGCATACCGGGGGTCGATCGTTGATTCCGTAGAGCATGTCGTCCGGAGTGCGTCGTCGATGGGTAGTTCTGTGGTTTCTCAAACCGCATTCTAGACAAGTGATCGGCAACGAGTTTTCTACTCCCTTTTATCTTTTATTTCTAGATCAAATTCTTGGAGTAATAAAATCCATCTTATCAATCGAGGTTTAGCATCTTTCTTAGTGAGCAAATATTTTAAAGCGGCATGATCGGTGTAAACAATCACTTTGGCACCCACTAAGTAGGATCTAAACTTATCAATAGCAAAGACAATGACTAGGAGCTCTTTTTCGGTGGTAGCATAATTAAGGCGAGGTCCAGTCAAAGTTTTGCTAGCGTAAGCTATTGCATGATGCTTCTTATCCTTAGTCTGTCCTAACACTTGCTCCTACGGCGTAGTCACTTGCATCACACATAATTTCAAAAGGTAAAGTCCAATCGGGGGTTGAATGATTGGAGCGAGAGATGAGTGCTTTCTTAAGAATTTCAAATGATTGTAAGCGAGGCATCATCAAAGTCAAAAGGAACATCCTTAGCCAATAAGCGGGTAAGAGGTCTAGCGATGTAAGAAAAATCTTTTATGAATCTACGATAAAAACCGGCATGACCAAGGAAACTTCTAATTCCTTTCACATTGATAGGAGGAGGCGGTTGTTCAATAACTTCTATTTTGGCTCTATCTACCTCGATGCCTCTTTCGGACACTAAGTGTCCTAACACTATTCCTTCTCTAACCATGAAATGACACTTTTCCCAATTAAGGACTAAGTGTTTTTCTTCACATCTTTGTAATACTCGATCTATGTTTTCAAGGCACTCATCAAAAGTTTTTCCATAAACGAGAAAAATCGTCCATGAAAACTTCCATAATCTTTTCAATCATATCGAGAAAATATAGACATCATACATCTTTGAAAAGAAGCTGGTGCATTACATAACCCAAAAGACATCCTACGGTAAGCAAAGGTTCCATAAGGGCATGTAAAGGTCGTTTTGTTTTGATCATTAGGATGGATAGGGATTTGATGATATCGAATATCCATCAAGGAAGCAAAAGTAAGAATGGTTGGCTAATCGCTCAAGCATCTCATCAATGAAAGGCAAAGGAAAGTGATCCTTTCTTGTTGCCTTATTAAGCTTTCTATAATCTATGCACATTCGCCATCTGTGACGGTTCTTTGTGGGATTAACTCATTCTTCTCATTTTGGACAACGAGTCATGCCTCCCTTTTTAGGCACAACTTGGGACGGGGGCTGACCCACTCCCGTGTGGCACGGGGTAAATAATCCCGGCGTGCAACGGTTTTAAAACTTCTTTCTTAACAACTTCCCTCATCGCATTATTGAGCCTACGTTGGGGTTCTCTGGATGGTGGAATATCGGGATACGTGGGAATGCGATGGGTACAAAGGCGAGGACTAATTCCTTTGAGGTCTGGGTGAGTAGCCAAAAGCTTTTATGTTTTTCTAGGATAGCCATTAAGCGAAAAGTACGCTACGAGTGAGAGTGTCACTTATGATGACAGAGTGTCTGGATCATTTCCTAGAAAGGCATATCTAAGATCAGGGTTGGTAAAGGTTTGAACTCAATAGGAGGCCTAGGTGGTAAGGTAAATTCATCTAACGGTTCATTCTCAGAAGGGTCAGCTTCTTCTTCTATGAAGAATCTAGCTTCATCTTCTAATTCTGGCTTCACTAGGAATTCTAGAGAGGCTGCTCTAAATTCCTCCAATGGATCATAATGTGGATAAGGCTCGGTCATAGTATTTAAAGAATGTGAAATGGACATTGCAAACTGGAGTTTCTTGCCTAAACAAATGTTTAGTTTCCCAGGTTTGTCCTTCATAAAGAAGTCTTCTAAATGGTTGTCCTATCAACGGTGGAAATCCCCTATGTCAAAGACATAAAAGCTTAAGTGAACAGGGGTTCCTTCTACCCGGAGTGGTAGGACATGTAGGATTCCTAAACAAGGAAGAATTTGTCTTGAAAGATTTCTTATGAACTTCACTGTTGGGGTCAATGTCATGTTTCTTTGCAAATATTTTGCTAGTGTGGTAGACATGATATTTATACCCACAGTTGGATTGTAGACGAGCGTCTATGCGATCATTGTTAATCATGCAATGAATGGGAAGAGAAGATGAATCCAAACGAATTATTTGGAGGAAAGCTCGACTCTTCTAACCACTCATTGCTCATGATGAGACACTAACTCTCCCGAGGTCTTTCCTGTTGGAATATCCTCATCAATATTGCATGGCTTTATTGGGTGATATTTGCCTTGTGGCTTCTTCACCTTGTGATAGTTGAAGATGTTTCCAAAATCGGAAAACGAGATCGGGTTCAATATCTAGCATAAAATCGGGAAGTGGAATGTCTTCCTTGTCTTGCTCAAGACATGGGTTAGCTGAAGTGGATGGTGTATCGGCAAATGTTTGTCTTGACTACTTGAGGTTCTACTTCTAGGAGGTAGTCTAATTCTTGGATAGGATTTGGTCTAGGATTGATCTTGCTTTCTCGGTGAGAGATATGCAAGAATGATCCTCCGAAGTTGTGTCGAGCAATTTTCTCTTGTCTCTACTCGGACCTTTATAAAAGTGTTGTAAAAGAATAGGATGGTAGACTAAGGTCGGGCGATGCTAAAAGTGTAGTAAAACGATTCCAGGATGAGGCCAAAGATTCTTCGGGTTCTTGCTATAATAGTCGAACCTTGACTCTAAGGTCGACGATTTGGGAGATGGGATAAAAATCTAGGCAAAAGTTGGAGCGTAAGGACCCCCAATCTCCTTGTTGCTTACCTACGGCTTTATCATACCATTGTCTAGCTTTTCCTTTAACGAGAAAGGAAATAGCTTCCAACGGAGGGTTTTGTCGGACATGCCCTCTATGCGAAGGCAGTCACATGTTTGCTCAAAGTCTCTAATGTGAAGGTAAGGGTTTTCGTCTCCTTCTCCGAAAAGGATAGGCTTTGGACCAACGCAATCAACCGCGGACTCGGCCTATAGCTAGGTGTTTGGATAGGTTGTGATGACTCATGTGGCACTAGGCTGGTCTCCGTGGGTGCAGAAAATCGAAAGATAGGAATGGAATTTGAATTATCCATAAGGATAGAAAAAAATAAAATGTACGGAAAAGTAAAGTGAAAGAAAAAGATAAAAGTATAGGTACAAGGTAGAGCAAGATTTAGGTTATCTAAGCAGACCGTCTTTCTCCCCGGCAACGGCGCCAGAAATGCTTGTTGACACTAGATACGCACACGAAAGAATCAAAAGAAATAATCCGCAAGCGCACGGATATCGGTGAGCACTTCACGGGGAGATAAGTCTGAGTATCGTATTTGTTTTTATCCGCTAGAGAAAACGTGCAATAGACTAACCCGATCTTTACTACTACCCCTGGGCTGCTAGTCAAGTGAGAATTAAGCGATATAGAGAACTCCTTCGTCGGTCTTCTTAACCTATGGCAAGCTTTGAGACTATTGTTCTAAGGGGTTTTGAGGAATAGACACCACGAGAGGATGCTAAACCGGGCACAAAGGACCTACCTTACCTACCAACGGGGAAGTGGATTACAAAGGTAATAAAGGGATTGTCACTTCCCTCACTACTACCACGGTTCCGGCCGAATAGGGAGCATCTACAAGTGAACCTAGCCTAAGCACCACGCTTATGCTAAAGAACGATTACTCTATTCCCAACGCGAAGGAAATAAAGGTGGTGGAGAGGCCAGAGGTGTCAAAATGCCTTAACCATGGCACATGGGCGTGCTTGACTTGGTGCGAGGAGCCGCAGGACTTTGCTCTAGAACTGTAGGATGCACAGGAACCGGCCGTGCGGCAGCAAAGTCGTGTGTGCAAATATGGCTATAAAACTGCCATATTTGCACACACGACCATGCTGCTGCATGGTCGGTTCCAACGCGTCATATGGCTCCCGGCACTGAGTCAAGCATGCCCGTACGCCATGGTTAAGGCATTTTGACACCTCTGGCCTTTCTACCATAGCGTTTGCCATCGCTTGAGAGCCTGAATGGCCCTTAACCTCGGCTCCATGGCTCCAGAAGTGCCATATTTGCACACACGACTTTGCTGCCGCACGGCCGGTTCCTGCGCGTCCTACGGCTCCTCGCACCTAGTCAAGCACGCCCATGCGCCATGGTTAAGGCTTTTTGACACCTCTGGCCTCTCCACTATAGCATTTCTTGCTGCTCGAGAACCTGAATGGCCCTTAACCATGGCTCCACAGCTCTAGAACTGCCATATTTGCACATACGACTATGCTACCGCACAGCGGTTCCTGCGTGTCCTACATTTCTCGACACTAGGTCAAGCATGGCTGTATGCCATGGTTAAGGTATTTTGACGCCTCTGGCCTCGCCACCACAATGTTTGTCATCACCCGAGAGCCCGAACGACCCTTAACTGCAGCTCCACGACTCCAGAACATCCATAATTGCACACACGACTGTGCTGCCGCACGGCCGGATCCTATACATCCTATGGCTCTCGGCACCGGGTCAAGCACGCCCGTACGCCATGGTTAAGCCATTTTGATGCCTCTTACCTCTCCACCATAGAGTTTTCCATCACCTGAGAGCCTGAAGGGCCCTTAACCACGGCTCCACGGCTACAAAACTGCCATATTTGAACACACGACCATGCTGCCGCACGGTCGGTTCCAACGCGTCCTATGGCTCCCGGCACTGAGTCATGCATGCCCGTACGCCATGGTTAAGTCCTTTTGACACCTCTGGCCTCTCTACCATAGCGTTTGCCATAGCTCGAGAGCCTAAATGGCCCTGAACCTCGGCTCCACGGCTCCAGAACTGCCATATTTGCACACACGACATTGCTGCCGCACGGCTGGTTCCTACGCGTCCTACGGCTCCTGGCACCAAGTAAAGCACGCCCATGCACCATGGTTAAGGCATTTTGACACCTCTGGCCTCTCCAGCACAGCGTTTGTTGCCGCCAGAGAACCCGAATGGCCCTTAACCATGGCTCCACAGCTCTAGAACTGCCATACCGCACAGCCGGTTCTTGCGTGTCCTACAGCTCTCGGCACTAGGTCAAGCATGACCGTATGCCATGGTTAAGGCATTTTGACACCTCTGGCCTCACCACCATAATGTTTGTCATCACCCGAGAGCCCAAATGGCCCTTAACAACAGCTCCACGACTCTAGAACTTCCATATTTGCACACACGACTGTGCTGCCGTATGGCCGGATTCTGTGCATCCTACGGCTCTTGGCACCGGTTCAAGCATGCTCGTACCCCATGGTTAAGCCATTTTGATGCCTCTCACCTCTCCACCATAGAGTTTTCCATCACCCAAGAGCCTGAAGGGCCCTTAACCACGGCTCCATGGCTCCAAAACTACCATATTTGCACACACGACCATGCTGCCGCACGGTCGGTTCCAACGCGTCCTATCGCTCCCAGCACTGAGTCAAGCATGCTCGTACGCCATGGTTAAGGCATTTTGACACCTCTAGCCTCTCTACCATAGCTTTTGCCATCACTCAAGAGCCTGAACAGCCCTTAACCTCGGCTCCACGGCTACAGAACTACCATATTTGCACACACGACTTTGCTGCCACACGCCCGGTTCCTGCGCGTCCTACAGCTCCTCGCACCAAGTCAAGCACGCCCATGCGCCATGGTTAAGGCGTTTTGACACCTCTGGCCTCTCCACCATAGCATTTGTTGCCACCCGAGAACCCGAATGGCCCTTAACCATGGCTCCACAGCTCTACAACTACCATATTTGCACACACGACCATGCTACCGCACAGCCGGTTCCTGTGTGTTCTACAGCTCTCGGCATTAGGTCAAGATTTAAGGCATTTTGATGCCTCTGGCCTCACCACCACAATGTTTATCATCACCCGAGAGCCTAAACAGCCCTTAACCACACCTCCACGACTCCAGAACTTCCATATTTGCAAACACAAGTGTGCTGCCGCACGGCCGGATCCTGTGCATCGTACGACACTCGGCACCGGGTCAAGCACGCCCATACCCCATGGTTAAGCCATTTTGATGCCTCTCACCTCTCCACCATACAGTTTTCCATCACCCGAGAGCCTGAAGGGCCCTTAACCCCGGCTCCACGGCTCCAAAACTGCCATATTTGCACACACGACCATGCTGCCACACGGTCGGTTCCAACGCATCCTATGGCTCCCGGCACTGAGTCAAGCATGCCCGTACGCCATGGTTAAGGCATTTCCTCTGGCCTCTCTACCATAGCGTTTGCCATAGCTCGAGTGCCTAAATGGCCCTGAACCTCGGCTCCACGGCTCCAGAACTGCCATATTTGCACACACGGCTTTGCTGCCGCACGGCTGGTTCCTGCGCGTCCTACGGCTCCTGGCACCAAGTAAAGCACGCCCATGCGCCATGGTTAAGGCATTTTGACACCTCTGGCCTCTCCAGCACAGCGTTTGTTGCCGTCAGAGAACCCAAATGGCCCTTAACCTTGGCTCCACAGCTCTAGAACTGCCATATTTGCACACACGACTATGCTATCGCACAGCCGGTTCTTGCGTGTCCTACAGCTTTCGGCACTAGGTCAAGCATGACCATATGCCATGGTTAAGGCATTTTGACGCCTCTGGCCTCACCGCCATAATGTTTGTCGTCACCCGAGAGCCCAAATGGC
Source organism: Themeda triandra (assembly GCA_018135685.1). NCBI lineage: Eukaryota > Viridiplantae > Streptophyta > Magnoliopsida > Poales > Poaceae > Themeda > Themeda triandra. The sequence goes on from JAENPR010000782.1 coordinate 192,221, forward strand.
CCTTAACAACAGCTCCACGACTCTAGAACTTCCATATTTGCACACACGACTGTGCTGCCGCATGGCCGGATCCTGTGCATCCTACGGCTCTTGGCACCGGTTCAAGCACACTCGTACCCCATGGTTAAGCCATTTTGATGCCTCTCACCTCTCCACCATAGAGTTTTCCATCACCCGAGAGCCTGAAGGGCCCTTAACCACGGCTCCATGGCTCCAAAACAACCATATTTGCACACACGACCATGCTGCCGCACGGTCGGTTCCAACGCGTCCTATTGCTCCCGGCACTGAGTCAAGCATGCCCGTACACCATGGTTAAGGCATTTTGACACCTCTGTCCTCTCTACCATAGTGTTTGCCGTCGCTCAAGAGCCTGAACAGCCCTTAACCTCGGCTCCATGGCTTCAGAACTACCATATTTGCACACACGACTTTGCTGCCGCACGGCCGGTTCCTGCGCATCCTACAGCTCCTCGCACCAAGTCAAGCACGCCCATGCGCCATGGTTAAGGCGTTTTGACACCTCTGGCCTCTCCACCATAGCATTTGTTGCTGCCCGAGAACCCGAATGGCCCTTAACCATGGCTCCACAGCTCTACAACTACCATATTTGCACACACGACTATGCTACCGCACTGCCGGTTCCTGCGTGTTCTACAGCTCTCGGCACTAGGTCAAGCACGACCGTATGCCATGGTTAAGGCATTTTGATGCCTCTGGCCTCACCACCACAATGTTTGTCATCACCCGAGAGCCCGAACGGCCCTTAACCACACCTCCATGACTCCAGAACTTCCATATTTGCAAACACGAGTGTGCTGCGGCACGGCCGGATCCTGTGCATCCTACGACACTCGGCACCGGGTCAAGCACGCCCATACCCCATGGTTAAGCCATTTTGATGCCTCTCACCTCTCCACCATACAGTTTTCCATCACCCGAGAGCCTGAAGGGCCCTTAACAACGGCTCCACGGCTCCAAAACTGCCATATTTGCACACACGACCATGCTGCCGCACGGTCGGTTCCAACGCGTCCTATGGCTCCCGGCACTGAGTCAAGCATGCCCGTACGCCATGGTTAAGGCATTTTGACACCTCTGGCCTCTCTACCATAGCGTTTGCCATCGCTCGAGAGCCTGAACGGCCCTTAACCTCGGCTTCACGGCTCCATAACTGCCATATTTGCACACATGACTTTGCTACCGCACGGCCGGTTCCTGCGCGTCCTACGGCTCCTCGCACCAAGTCAAGCACGCCCATGTGCCATGGTTAAGGCATTTTGACACCTCTGGCCTCTCCACCACAGCGTTTGTTGCTGCGCGAGAACCCGAATGGCCCTTAACCATGGCTCCACAGCTCTAGAACTGCCATATTTGCACACACGAATATGCTACCGCACAGTCGGTTCGTGCGTGTCCTACAGCTCTCGACACTAGGTCAAGCATGACCGTATGCCATGGTTAAGGCATTTTGATGCCTCTAGCCTCACCACCACAATGTTTGTCATCACCTGAGAGCCTGAACGGCCCTTAACTACAGCTCCATGTCTCCAGAACAACCATAATTGCACACACAACTGTGCTGCCGCACGGCCGGATCCTGTGCATCCTACGGCTCTCGGCACCGGGTCAAGCACGCCTGTACGCCATGGTTAAGCCATTTTGATGCCTTTCACCTCTCCACCATAGAGTTTTCCATCACCTGAGAGCCTGAAGGGCCCTTAACCATGGCTCCACGGCTCCAAAATTGCCATATTTGCACACACGACCATGCTGCCGCACGGTCGGTTCCAACACGTTCTATGGCTCCTGGCACTGAGTCAAGCATGCCTGTACCCCATGGTTAAGGCATTTTGACACCTCTAGCCTCTCTACCATAGTGTTTGCCATCGCTCGAGAGCCTGAATGGCCCTTAACCTCGGCTCCACGGCTCCATAACTGCCATATTTGCATACACGACTTTGCTACCGCACGGCCGGTTCCTGCGCGTCCTACGGCTCCTCGCACCAAGTCAAGCATGCCCATGTGCCATGGTTAAGGCGTTTTGACACCTCTGGCCTCTCCACCACAGCGTTTGTTGCTGCCCGAGAACCCGAATGGCCCTTAACCATGGCTCCACAACTCTAGAACTGCCATATTTGCACACACGAATATGCTACCGCACGCCCGGTTCCCGCGTGTCCCTGACTCTCGACACTTGGTCAAGCATGACCGTATGCCATGGTTAAGGCATTTTGATGCCTCTGGCCTCACCACCACAATGTTTGTCATCACTCGAGAGCCTGAACGGCCCTTAACTATAGCTCCACGACTCGAGAACATCCATAATTGCACACACGACTGTGCTGCTGCACGGCCGGATCCTGTGCATCCTATGGCTCTCGACACTGGGTCAAGCACGCCCGTACAGCATGGTTAAGCCATTTTGATGCCTCTCACCTCTCCACCATAGAGTTTTCCATCACCCGAGAGCCTGAAGGGCCCTTAACCACGGCTCCACAGCTGTAAAACTGCCATATTTGCACACACGACCATGCTGCCGCACGGTCGGTTCCAACGCGTCCTATGGCTCCCAGCACTGAGTCAAGCATGCTCGTACGCCATGGTTAAGGCATTTTGACACCTCTGGCCTCTCTACCATAGCGTTTGCCATCGCTCGAGAGCCTGAACGGCCCTTAACCTCGGCTCCACAGCTCCAGAACTGCCATATTTGCACACACGACTTTGCTGCCACACGGCCGGTTCCTGCACGTCCTACGGCTCCTCGCACCAAGTCAAGCACGCCCATGCGCCATGGTTAAGGTGTTTTGACACCTCTGGCCTCTCCACCATGGCGTTTGTTGCCGCTCGAGAACCCGAATGGCCCTTAACCATGGCTCCATAGCTCCAGAACTACCATATTTGCACACACGACTATGCTACCGCACAGCCAGTTCCTGCGTGTCCTACAGCTCTCGACACTAGGTCAAGCACGACTGTATGCCATGGTTAAGGCATTTTGATGCCTCTGGCCTCATCACCACAATTTTTGTCATCACCCAAGAGCCCGAATGGCCCTTAACTACAGCTCCACGACTCTACAACATCCATAATTGCACACACGACTGTGCTGCCGCACGGCCGGATCCTGTGCATCCTACGGCTCTCGACACCAGGTCAAGCACGCCCGTACACCATGGTTAAGCCATTTTGATGCCTCTCACCTCTCCACCATAGAGTTTTCCATCACCAAGAGCCTGAAGGGCCCTTAACCACGGCTTCACGGCTGTAAAACTGCCATATTTGCACACACGACCATGCTGCCGCACGGTCGGTTCCAACGCGTCCTATGGCTCCTGACACTGAGTCAAGCATGCGTGTACACCATGGTTAAGGCATTTTGACACCTCTGGCCTCTCTACCATAGTGTTTGCCATCGCTCAAAAGCCTGAACGGCCCTTAACCTCGGCTCCACGGCTCCAGAACTGCCATATTTACACACACGACTTTGCTACCGCACGGCCAGTTCCTGCGCGTCCTACGGCTCCTCGCACCAAGTCAAGCACGCCCATGCACCATGGTTAAGGTGTTTTGACGCCTCTGGCCTCACCACCACAATGTTTGTCATCACTCGAGAGCCCGAACGGCCCTTAACTATGGCTCCATGACTCCAGAACATCCATAATTGCACACACGACTGTGCTGCCGCTCGGCCGGATCCTGTGCATCCTACGGCTCTCGGCACCGGGTCAACCACACCCGTACACCATGGTTAAGCCATTTTGATGCCTCTCACCTCTCCACCATAGAGTTTTCCATCACCCGAGAGCCTGAAGGGCCCTTAACCACGGCTCCACGGCTGTAAAACTGCCATATTTGCACACGACCATGCTGCCGCACGGTCGGTTCCAACGCGTCCTATGGCTCCCGGCACTGAGTCAAGCATGCCCGTACGCCATGGTTAAGGCATTTTGACACCTCTGGCCTCTCTACCATAGCATTTGCCATCGCTCGAGAGCCTGAACGGCCCTTAACCTCGGCTCCACAACTCCAGAACTGCCATATTTGCACACACGACTTTGCTGCCACACGGCCGGTTCCTGCGCGTCCTACGGCTCCTCACACCAAGTCAAGCACGCCCATGTGCCATGGTTAAGGTGTTTTGACACCTCTGGCCTCTCCACCATAGCGTTTGTTGCCGCTCGAGAACCCGAATGGCCCTTAACCTCCATAGCTCTAGAACTGCCATATTTGCACACACGACTATGCTACCGCACAGCCAGTTCTTGCGTGTCCTACAGCTCTCGACACTAGGTCAAGCACGACCGTATGCCATGGTTAAGGCGTTTTGATGCCTCTGGCCTCATCACCACAATGTTTGTCATTACCCGAGAGCCCGAACGGCCCTTAACTACAGCTCCATGTTGACGGTCGTTAAGTGCCAATTTTTACCGTCAACTAGACACGAGAAAGGACTAAAATATGTTCACCAACTAGATATAGGGGTTATACTGACAGAATTCCATGAGTTTTGGTGAATATCTGTTTCTGCAGGGTGTCAGCTGAAAATACCCAAGGAAGGCCCACATGTCAGGTTTACATAGAGATAATCGGGAACCGGTGAAAATTCTGTAATCTGGAAGGTTCGAGAAGGCTCTAGACTGTAACAACTCCAGTTTTCGGCATAATAAATCTTGCATCTTCATGAGCATAATCATCCCATAAGCATCATTATGGCATTTTGTGTAGCAATTATTTGAATGCATGGATTAAAAATACAAATAGGGTTTTCAAATGATTACTAGAAGTCATATTTGTGATGCTTTTCGCAAAATGGAGCTTTAACAAAGTTTGTAGAGAAAATTATTTGGAGAAACTTTTGTTTTGACCCCAAGTCATGAAAATGTGTTTAAGGGCTTCAAAAATGGCAAAAACAGATTTATTCTTTTCCAAAAATCAATTTTTAAATGTATTTTTGTGACCCAAATTCCCATTTTCAAATCTAGGCCGAATTTGCAAAAACTTTCTACATGAAAGTTATTCCTCTTATTATTTTGAGAAACTTTCATTTTTGGAGTAATTTCAAATTCGCAATATTTTGAAAAATACGCATAGTCAAACTTTTCGGGGCAATTTGACCGGGGTGGGACCCTCCGGCCCCACCCGTCATCATCCACCCTCTCCCCTTTTCCCTCCGTTCCGCTCGCGAACGGCGGGCGGCGCCGCATCGGCGCGCCGCATCGCGCCTCGCGCCCCACCGCCGCCCCCACCCGCACCGAGCCCCGCGTGCGCACTCGAGCACCTCCTGCCACTGCCGTCTCGCCTGCCACTCGCTGCCGCCATCGATGCCACGCTGCGCCGCCTCGATCCATCCTCTCTGACCGCACGCCGCGCGACGCCAAGGGGAGCCGCCAAGAGTGGCGCGACGAGGCAACGGTCGCGCGCACGGGCACTCGAGCACCCACGCGCCCACCCGACTGCCATCGCCTCGTTTCCCTCACTGAATCACTGGGCCGCTGCGACGCGGGCACATGGCGCCATTGTCGCCGTCCGGCTCCGCCCCGCGCCCGTGACCGCCCTCCGGGCCAAATTGAAGAGCGCTGGGTCGCCTTTATAAGCACCACGCTTGCCCACTCACTCGCCGCCCCGCTCCTCCCCTTTTCCCTCGCCTCGCAGCGCAGCGCCGGAGCCGCCATGGCCGCGCGTCCCGATGAGCTCGGCCACCGCGCTCGCGTTCCTCCGCACCTCCTCGCCGTCCATCATCACCGCCACTAGCTTCGCCTCGCCCTCCTGCGTGCGGTGCGCGCCTTCACCGCCGCCAAGCGCCGCCGGTGGCCGCTGCCGCCGCGTCGCCCCGCCACCGGGCCGCCGGCCGATGGGTCCAGGACGCCGCGGGCCGTCCCGCGCCGATCCGCGAGCACCAGCCGGTGCGCGGCACGTCCCCGCAGCCCCGCCGCCCCTCCTCCCTCGCCGGCGAGTCCTCCTCGACCGGGAAACACCGAGGCCGACGGCCTCGTCGGTGTTCCCCACCGCAAGGACCTCGTGTCAGAATTTGGAGAAGGTGAGGGGTCTTGGTGCAAAGTGGCCAGACACAGGGAAATCACAGACCTAGCCTTATGTAAATCCGGGAAACGTAAGGGACCTTTTTGCAAAAGTGACATTCCATGCGCCACTGACGTTCGGGACCCAGGTGACGTCATCGCTGACGTCATCGTGACGTCATGGATGATGTCAGCATGTCCCCGATCTGGGTACAGTCTCTGGGTGTACCTAGCGTGGGGATGCGTCTGGGTACGCTTCCGAGTACGCGTAGCATTAGGTTTGCGGATTTTAAAAAGAAAAGGATTTTCCAGAGATTGTTTAAAGGCTTGTAAAATTCATATCTGGAGTTTTAGGGCTCTGATTTGAGTCAAACCAATTTTGTTGGCTTCCTTGTGATGAGTAGTATCTGTTAAAAATATAAACTGGCTTGTTTGAGACACTTTTATATTGGGCTTAGAATTAATTATTGATTTGCTTGATAAATTATAAAATGCATAGTAAATAGAATAATGCTCAGAAAAATGTGGTTTTGGTCTTGTTGGTCTTGTTTTGAGGTGCTCTGTCTATTAAAAAGATAACACTTGCATGTCCAGTGTAATTTTATATAGTTGTAGTTCAAGTGCTTATTTTTGCCTTGCTCTTGAGTAAATTCATAAATAGGGTGTTTACTTCAAGTTAAGATTTAGTTCTTTTTGTGGGCTGTTTATATGTCCTTAGGAAGTCATTGATGTGATTAACACATGAGTTTGCCATACATCATAATACAAAGTATTTATAGGTCCAATTAATTGTGCTGTCTTGTGATTTATATGTAGGCCAGAGGGTTTATCCAAATGGAATAAAATTTGGTTGGTAGACTAGTATTGCCATGCCATGTCTACTGCAATTTTTGTAGGATTTTAGGAGTGGCCAATCATGGTGCTCCTGTTCAACCCTTGGATGTTCAAATTAGGGGTTAAGTCCATTGATGCTAGGCTAATCTAATTATAAGTTGGGTTTCTGGTTAACTTGTCTAAAGATGAAAGTTAGTGTGCTAGCTTGAACATCTACTGTTAAAGTTTCATGGTCATTGCATGAATGGTTTAGGAGTTATGGGTGTGACAAGATGGTCACCAGGGCTGTTTTAGTGGCTATTTTGCCAGAATCAGTCCTGATGTTCTGTGTTTTAGGTGTAGTTAACCTGGGAATCAGTTTGTGATGTCTTCATATGTTTGATGGAGAATTTCATAAGCTTTCTAAAATGTCTTCATTCATGTCCATAGGGTCTACGGTTATTTATTTATGATTTATTTACTGATCTGCTAGTTATATGGTTAGGACTAGTATTGATGCTTGAATAAGTGATGTTGTGTGCTAGGTTTATTGTCAAGTGTTCAAGGTGATTAGTGGTATGATGGGTGGTTAAGTAGTATACTAGGAGGAGTAGATCATAATGAATTGGTTAGGATGATTATGCTTGAGTATAGTCTCTTTGGCTTTACTGACTTGTTTGCTAGTGATAGTAGAAAGGGATGTCGTACTAGGATTACATTGTTGTAGTAGAAAACGTAGTAGATGACATGTGCTTATGGTACACGTTCTTGGATGATGTTGACTACCTTGTAGAAAGAATAAGCAATCACGCATCCGCATTACCATACCATGTGTATTCTTAGTATTCATACATGCACCCGCATCATACTGGATCGCTAGGAGAACAGAACGTGACGTGGGACAAGGATCCAAAAAGGAGTCACCAAGGGGAACCACGGCACGTGAGGTGATCGAGAACCGGGAACTGACGTGGAGTGATCAAGTCTTTGGGAGCTTCAACATTGATCGTATTAGGAAGGCAAGCCCCGGAGCATTTCTCCTACGGTTTGCAAAATGATTTACTTTGCGTCCTTTATTGTTTATGATGCATTAAGTTCATAGGCGTTACTTGGAACCGTTCGCATTATGAGTACCTTGATCCACCGAATACCTTTACCCTTTTTAAGTTCAGGATCGTTCATATGCTTAGCACTGCTTAATTAGATCGGTAGAAGACGGGTGATTGACCCTCATCCGCGAGGTAGGTGATTACTACCCTATGGTTGAGGCAAAGGATGTTGGTTTAGAGAACATAACCATGTGGCCATGTTAAATCACGACTGGTCGGAGTTTGTGGTGTGTTAGACCATGGAAACTCTGGCTATGTCACTTAAAGAAATATGACTTTGTACGTCCTCGGATCATGTTGAACAACGCCTCACAGATAGCTGGAAGGATGCGGTCATCCGATCGCAAAGCCTTGAGGATGTTTGGGCCGGAATTTCAGCAGAGTTGAGTGTATTGCCCACAGGCGCGGTACTAAAGCCAGTGGCCGGTCACGCCAGAGGGACCTGGTAGCCGGGCATGCCCTGGTGCAATCGTATTTGCTAAAATCCGTGATTCCACCTGAATAGACCAAGGTGATCTAATCGACTCCGACGGGAGACGTGTGGTTTGTGTGAGGAATACCCGCCAGCTGGTTTGCAATCAATTATAATCGCCATCATTCCTGGACAGTGAGCACTTGACCGAGCAGCGGCACTGTCGCAAATATGTGTGCAAAGTAAGATGGTTATGGTTCTATGTTGTTGATCTTTGGTATGCTCAACCCGAAGGATAGGATAGTGTTGTTTGCTCATACCCGGAGTTGGAGTAGTACAGGTGCTAATCTAGTGATGTCGGGATCCAACCTAAAAGATGATAAGCTAGAGAGTCCTTTATCACTAAATGATTATTTAATAAGCTCATCTTTTATCGCAAGTTTAAATGAGTCGCTACCCCACTTATAAAGCCTTGCATACTCCTTGGTGTCACTTTATTTTTGGTTTATGACGGGTAAGTCTAGCCGAGTACCTTCTTGTACTCAGGGTTTTATTCCCACTTGTTGCAGATCATAAGACCTTTGCTGTGGCAACAAGATGGACCTGTATCCCACTACGGGAGGATTAGACCTTGGGCAAGGTCATCTCTTATATCTCATACCTCTATGCTTTTGCTGGATTTGAAGATGGACCAAGCACTATTTTAACTAAGTGTGCGTTTGTAAAACAACACTTTAATTTGCTTCCGCAGTTTGGTTTTCAACTTGGCTTTGTAATAACTATTTCATAACTCCGATGGATTTAATTATTTGTGATCTTATGTATTACTATGAACGGTTTATGTTGAACTTAATTCGGTCTGGGCTGTATTGTGGAAAGTTTGAAATCCTTCGTGGTTTCACGGACTACCGGGTTGATATAAGCATCATGTGCTAATTAAGTTGCTTAGGCGACATCATTAGTACATTATGTTTATATTAATTGGTCGGTTCTGTTACATAGACCAAACGGGAGCCCAAACCGGCTCGGTGGAGGGTTGGCCGCCTCTACTGTAACGGAACCGACCAACTAATTTAATTACGAAGCACTAATCAAGCCGACGTGGCAACTCAATTAGTACTTAGCAACCAAACCAGCCCGGTAGTCCGTGAAATCTCGAAGGATTTCAAACAACTTTACAACAAACCTGAATCCAAAGTTCAGCAGTTCCCATTCACCTGTTTTATTTACATTTCGCACATAGGATTATTACAACCCAAATAGAAATGATAGCGTAAAAACTCTTTTGATAATACACTCACACCTATACTTTGAAATACAGTGCCAGCTCAGGGTCGACTCCATCAACAGCATGTAGAAGAGGTAAAAGAGTGACTTGCCCGAAGTCTAATCCTCCCGTAGTGGGATATAAGTCCACCGTGTCACCACGGTAGTAATTCTCCAACCTACAACAACAACATTGGGAATTGCACCCTGAGTACATTGTACTCCGCAAGACTTACCCGACTAAAAGAAAATAAAGACTCTTTGGTGGATGCCAGGCTTTATAGTGGGTTTAGCCGACTCCTTTTCTTTGCCAAAAGATGAGCTTATTAATAATCATTTAGTGACAAAAGGACTCTCTAGCTTATCCAATTGAGTTGGATCCTGCCATTACTACATTAGCACCTGCAACTACTTCATCATTTTAAGGTAGAAGCAATCAACATTATATCATACCGCATTGATTGAGTAATCATTAAACCATCATGAGTGAACATAACCAACTCGCATTTCAAATCTTATTTGCGGCACCGTAATCGCTTGCTTGCTCGGTCAAGTTAGTCGCTATCCGGGACCGATGGCGATTATAATCGATTGCAAACCAGTGGCGGGGTATTCCTCACACAAACCGCACTCACCCGCTAAGGTGAGGTATAGGTCACCACGATCTACTCGGGAAACGCGGGATCAACAACTCACCACCATGACCAAGGAAACTCCCGGCTGCCAACAGGTAAGCGTGCCCATCAAATGACACCGCCCCATCTTAAGGACTCACGACCGGGCCCTTGTTTACACCACCCCCATCGCCGGCATGGATACCTGGAAGTTGAAACCCGGCCCAAGTAGATTCAAGGCTTCGCGGTTGGGCACTACACGCCCTTCCAGCTATTTGTGAGGCATTGTTCAAAATGATCCGAGGACGCTCGTGTGCCATAGTATATTAGAGGTGATTTATCATGGCCACATGGTTATGTTCATATCCAACATTTCACCAATCTCAATCCCAAGGGGTAGTAACACCTACCTCGCGAGTGATAGTCGATCACTCGGCTTCTACCGTTTAAATAGCAGGCCTAAGCATGTAGTCGATCCTATACGTAATAATAGGATAATTTCTGGTGGCAAGGTGGTCCTGATGCAACTACGTTTTCAAGCAACGCCTATAAACTTAATGCATCATAAGGAATAAAAGGACATAAGGTAAAACATTTGCAAACGTAGGAGGGATGCTCCGGGGCTTGCCTTATTTAGACGATCGAGGTTAGAGCCCCAGGTACTCGACTACTCCATGTCGGGTCCCTGGTGCTTGATCACTTCTCGTGCGGATCTCCGTTCGCGACTTGTCCTTCTGGATCCTCGATTCCACGACGAATGTTCTACACGCGATCCTGGAATGATGCACGTGCATATGTATGAATACGTGATTGTCGGTGTATGCATGATCAAGGATGATAGATGCTCATGAATAAGTAGCTTGTCTAATCATTCTACACCTATCACAAGCAAACAAGCCAAGTAAAGCCAAAGACCTATACTTACTCAATCATCCTAACCATTCCTCATGACATACTAATAAACAATCATTCATACATAGCCTAATCCATATAAGCCATTAGCATTAAGCCCTACATATAAGCAACACTCATTCAAGCTTCACTAGCATTTAGACCTACAACTGGCAGTCTAGTAAATAAATCATAACTACAGATTTATAAATCCTATGAACACAAAAGAGGACAATCTGGAAAGCTTATAAAATTGCCCATAAATCATCTCAAGACATCAGAGCCTAATTCTCAAGTTAACTAGGCCTAAAACAGAGAATATCAGGACTGGGTCCTGACAAAACAGCATTGGAACAATTCTGCTAACCAAATTGCAACAGCTATAACTCCTAGATTATTGATCCAATGACCACCAAATTTCAACAGTAGATGGATACACTAATCAGCTACCTATCATATGAAGATAAGTTTCCCAGAAAACCCACCTATCATTAGGTTAGGCATGGCATCTTGGAATCGACTCTAATTTAACCACCTATGGGTTGAACAGCAACCCATATCTGGGCACATCCTAAAATCCTATAAAAATTACAGTAGAATACACATGGCAATGTAAGCCCACCATCCAAATTTCACCCCATTTGGATGATCCGACTGTCCTGCACAAAAAAGACATGGCAGCACCAATTGGGGAACCTAAAAATACTTTGTACTACCAACTTGATGAAACCATGAAATCAACCACATACAGAGCTACATACTGACATATAAGGAGCCTACAAAAATTACCAACTCTAAACTAGGCCTCTATATATCATTTATGAATTATCTCAAGAAACAAGCAATGAGGCCACGTGAACTACAACTTTACAAACTTACACAGGAGGCATGCATGATATATTTACCATAGATAAAGCATGACAATACCAGGCTAACAAAACAAGAACTACATTTTTCCGAGCAACCTATGAATTACTAGGCATTTCTTAAGTTTATAGGTATTTCAAGAATTAAATCTAAACTCAATATAAAAGTATCACAAACATGGCATTTCATATTTTCTATGCATAGCTCATTAAGTAAGAAAAATACTGCAACTTGAACCACTCCATTTGGACACATATTGAGCAAGATATGAATTTCTAAAGCATTATACCAATTTCTGAAATTCTATTTTCCTAAATCCTAATAGGACAGACGGTTTTCAAAAAGGCCCCTGACGTTCCTGGAAATTAACCGAGCCCAATAATGAGAACTGCTGTGTCTTGCGCCTTTGCAGAACGACCCCTACCATTAGTCAAATTCTAGGTGCCAGACCCCTGCAACAGGAGGAGCAGAGGAGCTCGCCGAGCTCACGGTTCCGGCGGCTCGCCGGCTCTCCGGCGGCTGCGAGGCGGCGGCGGAGATGCGGGGAGTCGAGGCGCACTCGCCTGTGGCCTTAGCGCGAGCGGGGTCGGCCCGTGGCGGTGCTGCCGCGTCGGCCGGCGGCCCGATGAGGTGGCGGCCCTCGGCGGCGGCCCTCGGCGGCGGATTACCACGGCGAAACGGCGGAAAAGGAGCGGCGCAAGGCGGCGAAGGCAGTGGGATGCTCGGTCATGGACAAGGAAGGCGCGGGGGATGCGCGCGCGGCGGCGCGACCTGGAACGGCGGTGGAGCGGCGGCGGCGAAACTTGGCCGGTCGGCCGCGTTGCTCGCCGGCGCGCGCTGCTAGGCGGTGCGCGAGGGAAAGGCAGGGCTTCGCGAGGCGGGGCAGCGGTGGTGGAGCGGCGTTAGGCGGTGCCGGCGCGAACTCCGCCGCTGCCATGGCGGCGGCGCCCGTCGCCGGTTTCTGGAGGAGGCAGAGCAAGGGAGAGAGAGGCAAGAGCGAGAGGAAGAGAGTGGAGAGAGTGAGGAGAAGGCCGGCTCCCTTCCCCCTTCAAGGCGACGGCGTCAGGCGGGCAGAGAAGCGAGAACGCGTGGAGGACACGCGGCGGGCGAGCTCTGTTCGCTGCCGGGGGATATTTTTCTCTTCGCCCATTTTAGTGACGGCCATTGACCGTCCGTCACGGAAATAGTATTTCCATTCCACGGCACACAAACTTTCTTACTCTATATCTTAAAAACTAAGCCGAATTAGAAGAAACTTTCTACATGAAAGTTACTCTTCTTGATGAGTAGATAACTTGATCTAAAAGAAGTTTGGCCAGATTCCTCCTAGGTTTAGAGATATAAAATTCCAAATGAAAATACCTCTAAAATTCCCCAAAATAGAAAAACAGCCCCTAAATCTCTCTTTTTCTGCCGTTTTGGAAATCTTGCACTCATTTTCACAAAAGGTGAGTATTGGGACTTTTGATCCTTATAAAATTCTACAAAGAAAAGGTTTAAGGCGCATCGCCATGCAAAGCTCCTATCAATCTCTTTTGAAACGGTCAAAGTAAGGACTTTCATAGGCCTATCATGATTAACACACGTAACAGCAAGATTAACAAAAGTTGTTAACATAAACTTAGGTTCATTTGGTTTTCTAATCATGTCTAGATTATTTTAGTGATCAATCATCAAACACTTGTATTACTTTATCCTAAACACAAGCAGCTCAAGCATAATCAAGCATCAAGGTGGATTTGCATGTCAAGACTGTGATGCACTGCAAATGATATGATTATGCCGATGATGTGCAGAGCTAATGCCTGATTAACATCCTGGATGTTACATCTACCCTAGGGTCGGCCGCCCCGTGACCTCAGTCAATCAGCGTCAGCCTCGCGGATCCCTGTTCCACCGCCTTTGAGGATGAAAAATAATCGTCCATTTAGGTCGGTTTGATCCGAGGGCTGCGGTGCATCCTAGGGGGCTATATAAACAGGGCCCCTGGCCCCTGGAGGAGGCATCCTTTGAAACCCTAATTCATTATTTCCAGAGAGGATCAGGTGAAGGGGTCCCTTGAATGGATCTCCTCCCTAGAGCCTAGAATTCAAGATAGATAGAGAGAGTATAGGATGGAGGTAGAGTTGGAGGAAGCCCGGCATGTCGGTGTCTCCTCTCCGGCTGTACCTGCGGGATCAAGTCTCCAGCTCTCGACACTAGGTCAAGCACGACCGTATGCCATGGTTAAGGCATTTTGATGCCTCTGGCCTCACCACCACAATGTTTGTCATCACCCGAGAGCCTGAACGGCCCTTAACTATAGCTCCACGACTCCAGAACATCCATAATTGCACACACGACTGTGTTGCCGCACGGCCGGATCCTGTGCATCCTACGGCTCTTGGCACCGGGTCAAGCACGCCCGTATGCCATGGTTAAGCCTTTTTGATGCCTCTCACCTCTCCACCATAGAGTTTTCCATCACCCGAGAGCCTGAAGGGCCCTTAACAATGACTCCATGGCTCCAAAACTGCCATATTTGCACACACAACCATGCTGCCGCACGGTCGGTTCCAACACGTCCTATGGCTCCCGGCACTGAGTCAAGCATGCCCGTACGCCATGGTTAAGGCATTTTGACACCTCTGGCCTCTCTACCATAGCGTTTGCCATCGCTCGAGAGCCTGAATGGCCCTTAACCTCGGCTCCATGGCTCCATAACTGCCATATTTGGACACACGACTTTGCTGCCGCACGGCCGGTTCCTGCGCGTCCTATGGCTCCTCGCACCAAGTCAAGCACGCCCATGTGCCATGGTTAAGGCATTTTGACACCTCTGGCCTCTCCACCACAGCGTTTGTTGCCGCTTGAGAACCTGAATGGCCCTTAACCATGGCTCCACAGCTCTAGAACTACCATATTTGCACACACGACTATGCTACCGCATAGCCGGTTCCTGCGTGTCCTACAGCTCTCGGCACTAGGTCAAGCACGACCGTATGCCATAGTTAAGGTGTTTTAATGCCTCGGCCTCACCACCACAACATTTGTCATCAACCGAGAGCCCGAACAACCCTTAACCATAGCTCCATGACTCCAGAACTTCCATATTTGCACACACGACTGTGCTGCCACACGACCGGATCCTGTGCATCCTACGGCTCTCGTCACTGGGTCAAGCATGCCCGTACGCCATGGTTAAGCCATTTTGATGCCTCTCACCTCTCCACCATAGAGTTTTCCATCACCTGAGAGCCTAAAGGGTCCTTAACCACGGCTCCACGGCTCCAAAACTACCATATTTGCACACACAACCATGTTGCCGCACGGTCGGTTCCAACGCGTCCTATGGCGTCCGGCACCGAGTCAAGCATGACCGTACGCCATGGTTAAGGCATTTTGACACCTCTGGCCTCTCTACCATAGCGTTTGCCATCGCTCAAGAGCCTGAACGGCCCTTAACCTCGGCTCCACGGCTCCAGAACTACCATATTTGCACACACGACCATGCTGCCGCACGGTCGGTTCCAACGCGTCCTATGGCTCCCGGCACTGAGTCAAGCATGCTCGTACGCAATGGTTAAGGCATTTTGACACCTCTAGCCTCTCTACCATAGCGTTTGCCATCGCTCGAGAGCCTGAAGGGCCCTTAACCATGGCTCCACAGCTCTAGAACTGCCATATTTGCACACACAACTATGCTACCGCACAGCCGGTTCGTGCGTGTCCTACAGCTCTCGGCACTTGGTCAAGCACGACCGTATGCCATGGTTAAGGCGTTTTGATGCCTCTGGCCTCACCACCACAATGTTTGTCATCACCCGAGAGCCTGAACGGCCCTTAACTACAGCTCCACGACTCCAGAACATCCATAATTGCACACACGACTGTGCTGCCGCACGGCCGGATCCTGTGCATCCTACGGCTCTCGGCACCGGGTCAAGCACGCCTGTACGCCATTGTTAAGCGATTTTGATGCCTCTCACCTGTCCACCATAGAGTTTTCCATCTCCTGAGAGCCTGAAGGGCCCTTAACCATGGCTCCACGGCTCCAAAACTGCCATATTTGCACACACGACCATGCTGCCGCACGGTCGGTTCCAACGCGTTCTATGGCTCCCGGCTCTGAGTCAAGCATGCCTGTACGCCATGGTTAAGGCATTTTGACACCTCTGGCCTCTGTACCATAGTGTTTGCCGTCACTCGAGAGCCTAAACGGCACTCAACCTCGGCTCCACGGCTCCAGAACTGCCATATTTGCACACACGACTTTGCTGCCGCACGGCCGGTTCCTGCGCATCCTACGGCTCCTCGCACCAAGTCAAGCACGCCCATGCGCTATGGTGAAGGCGTTTTGACACCTCTGGCCTCTCCAACACAGCATTTGTTGCCGCCCCAGAACCCGAATGGCCCTTAACCATGGCTCCACAGCTCTAGAACTGCCATATTTGCACACACGACTTTGCTACCGCACAGCCGGTTCCTACGTGTCCTACAGCTCTCGACACTAGGTCAAGCACGACCGTATGCCATGGTTAAGGCGTTCTAACGCCTCTGGCCTCACCACCACAATGTTTGTCATCACCCGAGAGCCCGAACGGCCCTTAACTACAGCTCCACGACTCCAGAACATCCATAATTGCACACACGACTGTGCTGCCGTACGGCCGAATCCTGTGCATCCTACGGATCCCGGCACCGGGTCAAGCACGCCCGTACGCTATGGTTAAGCCATTTTGATGCCTCTTACCTCTCCACCATAGAGTTATCCATCACCCAAGAGCCTGAAGGGCCCTTAACCACGGCTCCATGGCTCCAAAACTGCCATATTTGCACACACGACCATGCTACCACACGGTCAGTTCCAACGCGTCCTATGGCTCC
Source organism: Themeda triandra (assembly GCA_018135685.1). Classification (NCBI taxonomy): domain Eukaryota; kingdom Viridiplantae; phylum Streptophyta; class Magnoliopsida; order Poales; family Poaceae; genus Themeda; species Themeda triandra. The sequence continues at coordinate 209,079 of JAENPR010000782.1, forward strand.
CAGCACTGAGTCAGGCATACCCGTACGCCATGGTTAAGGCATTTTGATACCTCTAGCCTCTCTACCATAGCGTTTGCCATCGCTCGAGAGCCTGAACGGCCCTTAACCTCGGCTCCACGGCTTCAGAACTGCCATATTTGCACACACGACTTTGCTACCGCACGGCCGGTTCCTGCGCATCCTACGGCTCCTCGCACCAAGTCAAGCACGCCCATGTGCCATGGTTAAGGCATTTTGACACCTTGTTGATGGTTGTTAGTGATCAATTTTATATGTCAACCAGAGAGAGAAAGAGGGGTATAATCTGTTCACCATCATAGACTTAGGGTTTAAACCGTGATTCCATGAGTTTTGGTGAATATGTGTTTTCGCAGGGGATTATCGGAAAACATCCAAGGAGGCCCACATGTCATGATTACATAAAGAGAAAGACCGAACGAGTAAAATTGTATACTCTAGAAGACTCCGTAAGGCGAACCCGGAAGCGGAGACCCACGGCATAGGGGTGAGTCGGCCGACTCCCCCTTGGGTCGGCCGACGGCCACCTCCACCAATCGTGGAGGCTCGCGGATCTCGCCTCCACCGACCTTGAGGAGCAATATTTATCGTCCGTTTAGGTCGGTTTGATCCAATGGCTGTGGTGCATCCTAGGGGGCTATATATTCGAGCCCCCGGCCCCGGCTAAACGCTAATTCATTCTAGAATTCATTCTTCGAGGTAGCCATCAAGCAAAGCCGGGGTTTAGAGAGAGATCTCCACCGAGAGAATTAGAATAGCTACTCTAGATCTTCAAGTTCTACATAGGTTTAGACTAGATAGAGGAAGAATCGGGCGCTGTGCTCGGAATTCCGGATCTTCATCATCAAGAATTTGGTATTATCTTGTATCTATTCTTGTGACTTTATTCTAATATCATTATGTTTCTATTTATTATGTTCCTAGTTTATTCTAGTTCTACATTTGATATCGTTATGATTGATAATAAGTTTATGTATATGTTTGCAAAGCGCTTAGCTCTCTTCGCGGGAGGGTTAGGTGGTAGATTTCATGTGAGCATGGTGCTTAGATGCCGTTTACCTGCAAATGCACCCTATTGGCCGGGTCGTGTGGTAGATCACGGAAGTAACAGTTCTGTTGAGTCCTCTGTATTCCATCCCCCGTTGGTAGGTCTAGCAGAACCAAAGTTGCATAGTAAGTCCTGCTATGTCTTGGCTTGTTATAGCAATGATCCTTATACATAGATGAAAAGTCTTTTGTGCTGTATATGATAGTGTAGAGTTGGAGTAGATGAATGACTTAGTAGATTAGAACCTACATAGGATTTATGTTTCTTGCACTAATCAGATGTCAACCTACCTTTTGTGAGTAGTCTATATCTAATCTCTCGTGTGATTTATACCCCGAGCTTATTACTTTATATTCCCTTATTTATCATGGTTTACCCCTCTCGCCAAAGTATGTGACTCGTGTAATCAATCACTCATAAGTAGTCGTGTTTAGCAAGTTCATCTCATTGTTTAAGTCCTTAGTTCTTTCCTTTGAGCTAAATATAAATAACGATACCGGAATACTTCCCGGTAAAATGCTACGATGGTGTATTATCTCGTTCGCTTGAGATCCCATATTTTTCTTTACTAGAGGAGCAGTTTCTATACCAACACTTCGGCGCCATGCTAGGGATGACAACTTAGCGTGAGTGGTGTTAGAGGTGTCAACAAGCATTTTTGGTGCCGTTGCCGGGGAAAGGAATAAACTTTTAGAGAAAAATTGCTTAAGCGAGATACTTAGAAAATGAGTGATTGTCACTAGTCACCTCTACTTTGGCGAGTTCACCCCCGTTGTTTTTCTTTGTCTATATTTTATACGGGGTATTAGCAGGATTGAATCGATTCATTCAAACTCTCGATCATCGAGTCGGTTCAATCAAGAAGGAAGCTCGTCACCAATCAAGATGGCTGAGAAGACCTTACTGGAGTTCTCTGCTCCAACAATAGAGAACATCCACACTGGTCCAGCAATACACAATAATATGGAGTTTGAGATCAAGCCAAGTCTCATCAACATGGCACAAGCTATCCAATTCAGTGGAAAGGTACATGAAGATGCAAATACACATTTACGAGACTTCATGGAGATTGGAAACACCATCGCCATAGATGGAGTTAAAGAAGACCTCATACTCCTTCACCTCTTTCCATTCTCACTAGTGGGAAGAGCGAAGCAGTGGTTCTATGCAAATAAAGAAGATATCAATACATGGGCAAAGTGTTCCAAGGCTTTTCTAGCAAAATTCTTCCCAATAGGCAAAACCAATGCCTTAAGAGGAAAGATTACCAATTTCCAACAGTAGAAGACGGAGACCATGTCAGAAGCATGGGAGCGTTTGCAAGGATACATTCAAGATTGTCCCCATCATGGAATGGAAGAATTGTTACTCATGCAAGGTTTCTATCACGGATTAACTCCGAAGACGCGTCAGCACCTAGATGCAACTGCTGAAGGATCATTTTTATCACTCACTCTTGGGAGAGCTAAAAGACTCATGGAGAAGATAGCAGATAATCAAAGCTGGTCCCAAGACAATATTCAAGATTGTCACCAGAGTGAAGAAGCAATAGAAGAAGTGAATGCATTATCAACCAAGATGGATACCTTACTCCATTGGCTTGACCAGAGGGCCAAGTACAAGGAAGATCAAAGAGCAATTGAAGCAACATATAAGCAGAATTCAAGTCCCATCGTGAGAAAGGTTCCACATTGGGTGCAACCATCCATTAGTCAAGGTACTCAGTCAGGTAATTATGCAAAGCAACCTACTTTAAGAGAGTTGGTTCTACAACAGTCCAAGATCAACTCATCTATGGAGGATAGGTTTGCTTGCTAATAACAAAATCTTGGAAAACTTAAGTATTAAAATGGATAGTTTCTCTCTCGCCATTAATGATCAACTAGAGTTCAATAAAAAGATAGAAGAAAGGTTAGCAAAATTGGCCATTGCTTTGCCTGTTGCCACTAACCCCGAGCAGGTGAGATTTATTACTACAAGAAGAGGGAGTTCCACCGAGAGATCCTCCCTACCCAAAAGGAGCAAAAAGGCCAACCATGCTACCACCGGTGGCGAAGAAGAAGACTTCCAACCCGAGCTAGAAGTATTACCACAAGAATCGTACGAAGCCGGTACAAGATCGGGAAGCAAGACAACAATTTCGAGATACAAACTACCTACCATTCCCTAGGAGGAAGAGAGGACCACAAATGACAGATGAGCGGTTTGGTAAGTTTGTAGAGTAATTCAAAAGTTATATGTCAATATACCTCCGCATTGGATGCCATACAGTCCCCACTTATGCCAAGTACATAAGAGATATTCTTAACAAGAAGAGACCACCGCCATCCAATGAAGTGATCAAGCTAACCGAAGAATGTAGTGCGGCCATCCTCAACCAACTACCGAAAAGAAGAAAGATCCAGGATGTCCCACTATTGACTCGCACAACCGGAGATCAATATTTCAATAATGCACTCGTGATCTTGGAGCAAGTGTCGAGTGTGATGCCCGCAGCTAGTCTACTACAAGCTCAACCACACCGCACTTGAGCCAACATCAATGTGTCTACAACTAGCCGACCAATCGGTTCATTATCCGTTGGGCATTGCTGAAAACATCCCAGTCAAGATAAGAGAGTTCTTCGTGCCAGTAGACTTTGTAGTACTGGATATGCATCCAGACTCAAAGGTGTCACTCATCCTTGGAAGACCCTTCTTAAGCACCGCCAATGCACACATTGATGTCGGGAAGGGAGAAATCAAGTTCACTATAAATGGGCAAGAAAAGCAATTCGCATTCAAGTCGAAACAAGAGCTCAACAAATCCGCGAAGATGGTAGAAGAAGATCAGACAGTACAACCACCAGAGATAGAGGATGCATCTCTGGGATCATCAGCGGAATAAATATTTTGGAAGGTCCAATTCGGAGGACTTTAAAAATCCGAATCCTTGCCGGAAGGTAACTCGGTATTTATCCATGTTTTAAAATTTTGTCTTTTATAATTTTCTTAGACATATTTATTTCTAGCATTGCAGCCCCACATAAATAATTTTACGGTGTGTGACAACCCGTCAAAAATATTTTATCGTGGTGGCACAAAACTTATCATTTCATGCATCTAAATTAGTTTACCTTCATTTAAATTTCTGCATTGTTTATAATTTTTATCATGGCATTTAGTGCTTGGTGGGTCCCTCACCATGGGTCCCACATGTCATAGACTACACCTCACATACATCAAATCACATAATTTCATCCACTTCCACTCACCTCCACTATCCTCTCTTTTCCACCGCCAAAACCACTCAACCGACCAAAATTTCTGGATTGACAAAAGATCACGCAACAGCATGTGAAGTGGCAGCCATGTTGGCCACCCTGGGTGGGCGGCCGACCCCACCATTGGGGCGGCCGACTCTCCCCCTCCTCCTCTATAAATAGGCCTCCTCCCATGGCTTCCTTGCACCACCCACACTCCAGAATTTTAGCCAAACCTTGTGCTCTCGACTTCGAGTTTCCTGGAGAGAGTTAGAGAGAAGAGGAGAAGAGTAGGAAGAGAGAAGAAGTGAGAGAGTGAGCAAGAGTTTAGTAGCAAGTGAAGAGAAGAGATAGTGCTGAGTAGATCATCACAAAAATTAGTGGAGATGCTGTCCAAATAGGATAAAGAAAATCTAAAATCAAGGGGAGGTTCTGTCAAAATCAAGACCTGAAGTTTAGAACTTTTTGTCATGAAGAACGACTAACCCCTGGACCGCTAACTCTGGACGGCTAACCACTAACCTTGTGCTAATCCTTCTCTCCACTAGTGTTTTTTTTTGTTTCTTTTGAGCAACTTGCAGGATGAAGGGCGTCTTCAAGGGGATCTCGGGAACCATCAGGAACATCAGGACAAGAAGTGCATCCCGCCAGAACTCGGTGGCTGGTTCCGACATGAGTGTCGACCCACCACCAGAAGCACCTGTAGCAGCACCTGCACCACCACCAGCATCTCAGAGAGTTCTCATGAGAACATCCGACCTCGCCCTAAGAACCGCCCAAGAGAAGGAGGTATACAAGAAGCTCAAGAACAAGCGTTTCATCCACACGCCAGTCATCGATCCAACACTTCTGCTAGCGACAGGTATGGCTCAAGAATTCGATACAATTTTTCCACTAGTTGGTTGGACTTCCTTTGCAAACCTCACTGAGAAGGGGATTAGGCTCTTGACCATAGAATTCCTTAGCACCCTCAAATACACGGACAATGGAGTTTATTTTAGAATGTTTGCTCTGGAATATTCTGTCTCTTGGAGAAACCTTAGTGACCTCCTAGGTTTCCCTCAAGATGCTCTCATAGATTTAAATGCAGCACTAGGCGATTTTGATGCACATAGGTTTTGGAGCAGCATTTCTAGAGCACCTTACCACATAGCGCACCGCACCGCAGACATAGAGCATCCTATGCTTAGATTTTTGCATCGTTGGATAGGAGCCACCTTTTTCCCACGATATGATGAGAGCAAGATCAGAGTAGCCGACTTGCAGTTGCTGTACGTGGCTGTCAAGAAACAGAAAGTGTCTCCGTCCATCTCCTAGTGAATCATTGGATGAGTGTCCCCGGTTACGTAGTAGGAAGTGTGGCCATTTGCTCGCTTATCACTCGCATTGCCACAAGCTTGAAGTTATTAGAGGGAGCTACTTTTGAGTACATTGAACATCATAGAGAATTTTATGACCTCTATACTTTTGGCCAAGGTCACTTACTGAAAAAAGTGAATAATGTTTATTATGCAAAATATGGTAAGGCTGCGATCTGGCTACCAAACCCGGAACTGGCTTTGTATCATGTGCAAAACTATCATGTTGAGTTGCAGGCAGAACCAGTGAATGAGAGAGCACCTCGAAGAGTTCGCTCGGAGAGGGTGATAGGAAATCGTGAACCAGTTTGGCGTGGTGCCGAAACCGCCCGAGAAGAACCAGCACATGCTAGTTTTAATGAGTGGAATGCACCACAGCACCACTCACTAAACTCATGGGTGTACCCACCACAAAGCCAACCACATCAACCATTCTATGGTTACTACCCACCATATAACACCCCAGGACCATCAGAACCAGGACCATCAGAGCCAGGACCCTCACAGCCACCAAGATACTCTTATGACCCCTTTGGAACCACGATGAAGAAGAAGAACCCCACCAAGACTTTGAGCCACGTCGCCACTCCGATGCTACCAGTTTCTTTTCACCCAGCAGCACTATGATGAACAAGTAGCCTTCCAGCACAACACCACTGCCACTCTGAATCGTCATGATCAGAGGTGGAATGACCAGCTCCAGTGGAACCAGAACACCACCCAGACACTAGGCACCATTCAAGAGAACTAGGAAGAAGCCGCCTCCATGTTGCATGGCTTGGTGGACCTGTTGGACATCCACTATCCACCACCACCGCCGCAAGACTAGCTTGGGGGAGGACCCCCATTATCAAGATGAGTATTTCTTTCCTTTTGTTCAGTTTGTTTGTTTTTTGGTTTGTTTTATGCATTGAAAAAAAATCAGAAAAACCTAGAAAAAACCCAATAAAAATTTGCTTGCTATTTTAAGAAGTTTGTTTTCTTTAAGTCTGTTTACATTTCAAAGTTTTCCTTAAGATGAAAACCAAATAAAAAGAGTGTGCAAGTTTGTTTTCAATTCAGTTTGCTATAAATAAAATTGTGTAGACTTGAGGATTGCATGATGAAAATGATGAATAGTTGCTCTGCTCTAATTCTTTGCAAGTACCTAGCTTTAAATTTGAGTTCTCCCAAGATTGAATACACTGTTTGACAACTGGATTTACTCTACATCTGAAACCTGTGGGAGCATATGCTTAAACCAAGTCTAGGTAGTTGACGGACATGATATGATAATAGTCCGAGCTTTGTTCATTGTGTTCCAAAGTACCACTAAATTCGGAGATTTATTTGTGAAAATTATAAATGTTTCATGATGAGTTCCTTATATGATAGAGAGTTAAAATTCCTACCATGACCAAACTTGATCATTAGAATAGGAAGCCTCCTCATTTGTATAGGGCTCGTCTTTGTTGGTCGTGTTGTATCCTTATAAACTCATCATACAGCTAAATCTTGGTTTCACACTCACATTCACCCTTGCTACTTCTACCCCGGAAGTATGCACCATAAAAAGCCTATTATTATCCATTGAAATTGTTCTACTCTTACACCGAGAGTGAACACCCAAAAATATTCCCTGTTCATTTTGCTAGCCACTTATCCAAATCAATGCTCCAAGTGTTCCATTTGTTATCCCCAATGTAAAGTTGTCAAGATTAAGAAGTGTTCCATCAAAGAAGTATTTCATTCTTTTTTGGGCTGCAAGAATTATTTAAAAAAGAAAGAGAAAAGAAAAAGAAAGAAAGATTTATGAGCCCAGTCATTGTCAAGTTTCAAAAGTTTCCAAGTTCAAATTTCCAAGAAGATTCAAGTGTTTTCAAGTTTTATCCAAATAAAGGAGCATTGATAATTCCTTTGTGCACCCCTTCTCCTCCCACAAATATTTCTCTCTATTTTATATATGTCATCCACATATAAAACCACACATGCACATACCGATTGGTTGTATGTTGAGTTCCTTCGGATCCATGGTTCGATCATGCCAATGCATTAGTTCTCCACACCTATGAGCTCCACATAAGCCTTTATTAGAGTAGGGTGAGAGAGAGAGAGAGTGAAGGCTCATCTATAAATACCTTGAACCACAAATACTACATATTCTGAGAGTAAGAAAAAAGGCATACCTCCTTTCAATGCCTTAGAGAGGATCCAAAAATACCACATATTGAGAGACTTGAAAGGGTCGTATTAAGGAACTCTGAGTTTCATTGAAAATCTTGTAAAAACTCCAGAACAGAGGTGGAACAACAAAGCATGAGACAACAGTGCTTGACTTAATTGTTCTGTCTTTCAACTACTCAAGACCCAAGTGCAGGTAAAAGCCCCATGGTTGAAAGAAACATGAGTAAGTTTGGAAGTTATGATAGTTCACTCTAGTCTGGGGATGAATTCTTGTTTAGAGCATGTGTGTTTGTGAAGTATGAAAGCATTGCAGCAACTCCTGATCCATCTTCTGTAGCTATTTGCTCAGGGACGAGCAAAGGGTAAGCTTGGGGGAGTTTGTTGACGGTTGTTAGTGATCAATTCTATATGTCAACCAGAGAGAGAAAGAGGGGTATAATCTGTTCACCATCATAGACTTAGGGTTTAAACCGATGATTCCACGAGTTTTGGTGAATATGTGTTTTTTAGGGGATTATCGGGAAAACATCCAAGGAGGCCCACATGTGATGATTACATAAAGAGAAAGACCGAACGGGTAAAATTGTATACTCTAGAAGACTCCAGAAGGCGAACCCTGGAAGCGGAGACCCACCTGGCATAGGGGTGAGTCGGCCGACTCCCCCCTTGGGTCGGCCGACTGGCCACCTCCACCAATCAGGTGGAGGCTCGCGGATCCTGCCTCCACCGACCTTGAGGAGCAATATTTATCGTCCATTTAGGTCGGTTTGATCCGATGGCTGTGGTGCATCCTAGGGGGCTATATATTCAGAGCCCCTGGCCCCTGGCTAAACGCTAATTCATTCTAGAATTCATTCTTCAGAGGTAGCCATCAGCAAAGCCAGGGTTTAGAGAGAGATCTCCACCAGAGAATTAGAATAGCTACTCTAGATCTTCAAGTTCTACATAGGTTTAGACTAGATAGAGGAAGAATCGGGCGCCTGTGCTCGGAATTCCGGATCTTCATCATCAAGAATTTGGTATTATCTTGTATCTATTCTTGTGACTTTATTCTAATATCATTATGTTTCTATTTATTATGTTCCTAGTTTATTCTAGTTCTACATTTGATATGGTTATGATTGATAATAAGTTTATGTATATGTTTGCAAAGCGCTTAGCTCTCTTCGCGGGAGGGTTAGGTGGTAGATTTCATGTGAGCATGGTGCTTAGATGCCGTTTACTCGCAAATGCACCCTATTGGCCGGGTCGTGTGGTAGATCGCGGAAGTGACAGTTCCGTTGAGTCCTCGTATTCCATCCCCGTTGGTAGGTCTAGCGGAACCAAAGTTGCGTAGTAAGTCCCTGCTATGTCTTGGCTTGTTATAGCAATGATCCTTATACATAGATGAAAAGTCTTTTGTCTTTGTATATGATAGTGTAGAGTTGGAGTAGATGAATGACTTAGTAGATTAGAACCTACATAGGATTTATGTTTCTTGCACTAATCGAGATGTCAACCTACCTTTTGTGAGTAGTCTATATCTAATCTACGTGTGATTTATACCCCGAGCTTATTACTTTATATTCCCTTATTTATCATGGTTTACCCCTCGCCAAAGTATGTGATTTGTGTAATCAATCACTCATAAGTAGTCGTGTTTAGCAAGTTCATCTCATTGTTTAAGTCCTTAGTTCTTTCCTTTGAGCTAAATATAAATAACGATACCGGAATACTTCCCGGTAAAATGCTACGATGGTGTATTATCTCGTTCGCTTGCGGATCCCATATTTTTCTTTACTAGAGGAGCAGTTTCTATACCAACACTTCTGGCGCCATGCTAGGGATGACAACTTAGCGTGAGTGGTGTTAGAGGTGTCAACACACCTCTGGCCTCTCCACCATAGCGTTTGTTGCCGCCTGAGAACCCAAATGGCCCTTAACCATGGCTCCACAGCTCTAGAACTGCCATATTTGCACACACGACTATGCTACCGCACAGCCGGTTCCCGCGTATCCTACAGCTCTTGACACTAGGTCAAGCACGACCGAATGCCATGGTTAAAGTGTTTTCACACCTCTGGCCTGACCACCACAATGTTTGTCATCACCCGAGAGCCCGAACGGCCCTTAACTACAGCTCCACGACTCTAGAACATCTATAATTGCACACACGACTGTGCTGCCGCACGGCCGGATCCTGTGCATCCTATGGCTCTCGGCACCGGGTCAAGCATGCTAGTACACCATGGTTAAGCCATTTTGATGCCTCTCACCTCTCCGCCATAGAGTTTTCCATCACCCGAGAGCCTAAAGGGCCCTTAACCATGGCTCCACGGCTCCAAAACTACCATATTTGCACACACGACCATGCTACCGCACGGTCGGTTCCAACGCGTCCTATGGCTCCCGGCACTGAGTCAAGCATGCCCGTACGCCATGGTTAAGGCATTTTGACACCTCTGGCCTCTCTACCATAGCGTTTACCATCGCTCGAGAGCCTGAACGGCCCTTAACCTCGGCTCCACGGCTCCAGAACTGCCATATTTGCACACACAACTTTGCTGCCGCACGGCAGGTTCCTGCGCGTCCTACGGCTCCTCGCACCAAGTCAAGCACACCCATGCGCCATGGTTAAGGTGTTTCGACACCTCTGGACTCTTTAGAAAACCCTTTGTTGCCGCCTGAGAACTAGAATGGCCCTTAACCATGGCTCCACAGCTCTAGAACTGCCATATTTGCACACACGACTATGCTACCGCACAGCCGGTTCCTGCGTGTCCTATAGCTCTCGGCACTAGGTCAAGCATGACCGTATGCCATAGTTAAGGCATTTTGACGCCACTGGCCTCACCACCACAATGTTTGTCGCCACCCGAGAGCCCGAACATCCCTTAACCACAGCTCTATGACTCCAGTACGCCATGGTTAAGCCATTTTGATGCCTCTCACCTCTCCACCATAGAGTTTTCCATCACCCGAGAGCCCAAAGGGCCCTTAACCATGGCTCCACGGCTCCAAAACTACCATATTTGCACACACGACCATGCTGCCGCATGGTCGGTTCCAACGCGTCCTATGGCTCCCGGCACTGAGTCAAGCATGCCCGTACGCCATGGTTAAGGCATTTTGACACCTCTAGCCTCTCTACCATAGCATTTGCTGTTGCTCGAGAGCCTGAACGGCCCTTAACCTCAGCTCCACGGCTCCAGAACTGCCATATTTGCACACACAACTTTGCTGCCGCACGGCCGGTTCCTGCGTGTCCTACGGCTCCTCACACCAAGTCAAGCACGCCCACGCTCCATGGTTAAGGCGATTTGACACCTCTGGCCTCTCCACCACAGCGTTTGTTGCCGCCCGAGAACCCGAATGGCCCTTAACCATGGCTCCATAGCTCTAGAACGCCATATTTGCACACACAACTATGCTACCGCACGCCCGGTTCCTGCGTGTCCTACGGCTCTCGGCACTAGGTCAAGCATGACCGTATGCCATAGTTAAGGCGTTTTGACGCCCGGCCTCACCACCACAATGTTTGTCATCTCCTGAGAGCCCGAACGGCCCTTAACCATAGCTCGATGACTCCAGAACTTCCATATTTGCACACACAACTGTGCTACCGCATGGCCGGATCCTGTGCATCCTATGGCTCTCGGCACCGGGTCAAGCATGCCAGTACGCCATGGTCAAGCCATTTTGATGCCTCTCACCTCTCCACCATAGAGTTTTCCATCACCCGAGAGCCTGAAGAGCCCTTAACCACGGCTCCACGGCTCCAAAACTGCCATATTTGCACACACAACCATGTTGCCGAACGGTCGGTTCCAACGCGTCCTATGGTTCCCGACACTGAGTCAAGCATGCCCGTACGCCATGGTTAAGGCATTTTGACATCTCTAGCCTCTCTACCATAGTGTTTGCCATAGCTCGAGAGCCTGAATGGCCCTTAACCTCGGCTCCACGGCTCCAGAACTGCCATATTTGCACACACGACTTTGCTGCCGCACGGCTGGTTCCTGCGCATCCTACGGCTCCTCGCACCAAGTCAAGCACGCCCATGTGCCATGGTTAAGGCATTTTGACACCTCTGGCCTCTCCACCACAGCATTTGTTGCCGCCCAAGTACCCGAATGGCCCTTAACCATGGCTCCATAGCTCTAGAACTGCCATATTTGCACACACCACTATGCTACCGCACAGCCGGTTCCTGCGTGTCCTACAGCTCTCGGCACTAGGTCAAGCACGACTCTATGCCATAGTTAAGGTGTTTTAAAATCTCTAGCCTCACCATCACGTATTTGTCATCACCCGAGAGCCTGAACGGCCCTTAACCACAGCTCCATGACTCCAGAACTTCCATATTTGCACACACAACTGTGCTGCCGCACGGCCGGATCCTGTGCATCCTATGGCTCTCGGCACCGGGTCAAGCACGCTCGTACCCCATGGTTAAGCCATTTTGATGCCTCTCACCTCTCCACCATAGAGTTTTCCATCACCCGAGAGCCTGAAGGGCCCTTAACCACGTCTCCACGGCTCCAAAACTGCCATATTTGCACACACGACCATGCTGCCGCACGGTCAGTTCCATCGCGTCCTATGGCTCCCGACACTGAGTCAAGCATGCCCGTACGCCATGGTTAAGGCATTTTGACACCTCTGGCCTCTCTATCATAGCGTTTGTCCTCGCTTGAGAGCCTGAATGGCCCTTAACCTCGGCTCCACGGCTCCAGAACTGCCATATTTGCACACACGACTTTGCTGCCGCACGGCCGGTTCCCGCACATCCTATGGCTCCTCGCACCAAGTCAAGCACGCCCATGCGCCATGGTTAAGGCATTTTGACACCTCTAGCCTCTCAAAGCCACGGCGTTTGTTGCCGCCCCGAGAACCCGAATGGCCCTTAACCTTGGCTCCACGGCTCCAGAACTGCCATAATTGCACACACGACTATGCTACCGCACAGCCGGTTCCTGCGTGTCCTATAGTTCTCGGCACTAGGTCAAGCATGACCGTATGACATAGTTAAGGCATTTTGACGCCTCTGGCCTCACCACCACAATATTTGTCATCACCCGAGAGCCCGAACGTCCCTTAACCACAGCTCCATGACTCCAGAACTTTCATATTTGCACACTGTGCTGCCGCACGGCCGGATCCTGTGCATCCTATGGCTCTCGGCACCGGGTCAAGCATGCCCGTACGCCATGGTTAAGCTATTTTGATGCCTCTCACCTCTCCACCATAGAGCTTTCCATCACCCGAGAGCCTGAAGGGCCCTTAACCACGGCTCCACGGCTCCAAAACTACCATATTTGCACACACAACCATGTTGCCGCACGGTCGGTTCCAACGCCATTGTTAAGGCATTTTGACACCTCTAGCCTCTCTACCATAGCGTTTGCCATAGCTCGAGAGCCTGAACGTCCCTTAACCTTGGCTCCACGGCTCCAGAACTGCCATATTTGCACATACGATTTTGCTGCCGCACGGCCGGTTCCTGCGCGTCCTACGGCTCCTCGCTCCAAGTCAAGCACGCCCATGTGCCATGGTTAAGGCATTTTGACACCTCTGGCCTCTCCACCACAGCATTTGTTGCTGCCTGAGAACCCGAATGGCCCTTAACCATGGCTCCACAGCTCTAGAACTGCCATATTTGCACACACGAATATGCTATCGCACAGCCGGTTCGTGCGTGTCCTACAGCTCTTGACACTAGGTCAAGCATGACCGTATGCCATGGTTAAGGCGTTTTGATGCCTCTAGAGTCACCACCATAATGTTTGTCATCACCTGAGAGCCTAAATGGGCCTTAACTACAGCTCCACGACTCCAGAACATCCATAATTGCACACACAACTGTGCTGCCGCACGGCCAGATCCTGTGCATCCAACGGCTCTTGGCACCGGGTCAAGCACGCCTGCACAGCATGGTTACGCCATTTTGATGCCTCTCACCTCTCCACCATAGAGTTTTCCATCACCCTAGAGCCTGAAGGGCCCTTAACCATGGCTCCACGGCTCCAAAACTGCCATATTTGCACACACGACCATGCTGCCGCATGGTCGGTTCCAACGCGTTCTATGGCTCCCAGCACTGAGTCAAGCATGCCTGTACACCATGGTTAAGGCATTTTGACACCTCTGGCCTCTCTACCATAGCGTTTGCCATCACTCGAGAGCCTGAACGGCCCTTAACCTCGGCCCCATGACTCCAGAACTACCATATTTGCACACACGACTTTGCTGCCGCACGGCCGGTTCTTGCGCGTCCTACGGCTCCTCGCACCAAGTCAAGCACGCCCATGCGCCATGGTTAAGGCATTTTGACACCTCTGGCCTCTCCACCACAGCGTTTGTTGCCGCCCGAGAACCCGAATGGCCCTTAACCATGGCTCCACGGCTCCAGAACTGCCATATTTGCACACACGACTTTGCTGCCGCACGGCCGGTTCTGCGTGTCCTACAGCTCTCGACACTAGGTCAAGCACGACCGTATGCCATGGTTAAGGCATTTTCATGCCTCTGGCCTCACCACCACAATGTTTGTCATCACCCAAGAGCCCGAACGGCCCATAACTACAGCTCCACGACTCTAGAACATCCATAATTGCACACACGACTGTGCTGCCACATGGCCGGATCCTGTGCATCCTAAGGCTCTCGGCACCGGGTCAAGCACGCCCGTACGCCATGGTTAAGCCATTTTGATACCTCTCACCTCTCCACCATAGAGTTTTCCATCACCCGAGAGCCTGAAGGGGCCTTAATCACGGCTCCACGGCTGTAAAACTACCATATTTGCACACACGACCATGCTGCCACACGGTCGGTTCCAACGCGTCCTATGGCTCCCGGCACTGAGTCAAGCATGCCCGTACGCCATGGTTAAGGCATTTTGACACCTCTAGCCTCTCTACCATAGCATTTTCCATAGCTCGTGAGACTGAATGGTCCTTAACCTTGGCTCCACGGCTCCAGAACTGCCATATTTGCACACACGACTTTGCTGCCGCACGGCTGGTTCCTGCGCGTCCTACGGCTCCTGGCACCAAGTAAAGCATGCCCAAGCGCCATGGTTAAGGTGTTTTGACACCTCTGGCCTCTCCAGCATAGCGTTTGTTGCCGCCCAAGAACCCGAATGGCCCTTAACCATGGCTCCACAGCTCTAGAACTGCCATATTTGCACACACGACTATGCTACCGCACAGCCGGTTCTTGCGTGTCCTACAGCTCTCGGCACCAGGTCAAGCATGAATGTATGCAATGGTTAAGGCATTTTGACGCCTCTGACCTCACCACCATAATGTTTGTCATCACCCGAGAGCCCGAACGGCCCTTAACCACAGCTCCATGACTCCAGAACTTCCATATTTGCACACACGACTATGCTGCCACACGGCCGGATCCTGTGCATCCTAAGGCACTCGGCACCGGTTCAAGCACTCGTACCCCATGGTTAAGCCATTTTGATGCCTCTCACCTCTCCACCATAGAGTTTTCCATCACCCGAGAGCCTGAAGGGCCATTAACCACGGTTCCACGGCTCCAAAACTGCCATATTTGCACACACGACCATGCTTTGCGCACGGTCGGTTCCAACGCATCCTATGGCTCCCGGCACTGAGTCAAGCATGCCCGTACGCCATGGTTAATGCATTTTGACACCTCTGGCCTCTCTACCATAGCATTTGCCATCACTCGAGAGCCTGAATGGCCCTTAACCTCGGCTCCACGGCTCCAGAACTACCATATTTGCACACACGACTTTGCTGCCGCACGGCCGGTTCCTGCGCGTCCTACGGCTCCTCGCACCAAGTCAAGCATGCCCATGCGCCATGGTTAAGGCATTTTGACACCTCTAGCCTCTCCACAACAGCATTTGTTGCCGCCCAAGAACCCGAATGGCCCTTAACCATGGCTCCACAGCTCTAGAACTGCCTACCGCACAGCCGGTTCCTGCGTGTCCTACAGCTCTCGACACTAGGTCAAGCATGACCGTATGCCATGGTTAAGGCGTTTTTACGCCTCTGGCCTCACCACCACAATGTTTGTCATCACCCAAGAGCCTGAATGGCCCTTAACTACAACTCCATGACTCCGAACATCCATAATTGCACACACATTTGTCTTTGCCGCACGGCCGGATCCTGTGCATCCTACGGCTCTCGGCACCGGGTCAAGCACGCCCGTATGCCATGGTTAAGCCATTTTGATGCCTCTCACCTCTCCACCATAGAGTTTTTCATCACCCGAGAGCCCGAAGGGCCCTTAACCATAGCTCCACGGCTGCAAAACTGCCATATTTGCACACACGACCATGCTGCCGCACGGTCGGTTCCAACGCATCCTATGGCTCTCGGCACTAAGCCAAGCATGCCCATACGCCATTGTTAAGGCATTTTGACACCTCTGGCCTCTCTACCATAGCATTTTCCATCGCTCGAGAGCCTGAATGGCCCTTAACCTTGGCTCCATGGCTCCGAAGCGCCATATTTGCACACACGACCATGCCGCCGCACGGTCGGTTCCAACGCATCCTATGGCTCCCGCACCGAGTCAAGCATGCCCGTACGCCATGGTTAAGGCATTTTGACACCTCTAGCCTCTCCACCACAGCGTTTGTTGCCGCCGAGAACCCGAATGGCCCTTAACCATGGCTCCACGGCTCTAGAAGCGCCATATTTGCACACACGAATATGCTACCGCACGGCCGGTTCGTGCGTGTCCTACAGCTCTTGACACTAGGTCAAGCATGACCGTATGCCATGGTTAAGGCGTTTTGATGCCTCCGGCCTCGGCACCACAATGTTTGTCATCACCCGAGAGCCCGAACGGCCCTCAACTACAGCTCCACGACTCCGAACATCCATAATTGCACACACGACTGTCGTGCTGCCGCCGCACGGCCGGATCCCGTGCATCCTATGGCTCTCGGCACCGGGTCAAGCACGCCCGTACGCCATGGTTAAGCCATTTTGATGCCTCTCACCTCTCCACCATAGAGTTTTCCATCACCCGAGAGCACGAAGGGCCCTTAACCATGCCTCCACGGCTCCAAAGCGCCATATTTGCACACTCGACCATGCTGCCGCACGGTCGGTTCCAACGCATTTTATGGCTCCGGCTCGAGTCAAGCATGCCCGTACGCCATGGTTAAGGCATTTTGACACCTCGGCCTCTCTATCATAGTGTTTGCCATCACTCGAGAGCCCGAATGGCACTTAACCTCGGCTCCCCGGCTCCGAAGCGCCATATTTGCACACACGACTTTTCTTTGCCGCCGCACGGCCGGTTCCTGCGCATCCTACGGCTCCTCGCACCAAGTCAAGCATGCCCATGCACTATGGTTAAGGCGTTTTGACACCGCTCGGCCTCTCGACCACAGCATTTGTTGCCGCCCAAGAACCCGAATGGCCCTTAACCATGGCTCCACCGCTCTAGAACCGCCATATTTGCACACACGACTATGCTACCGCACAGCCGGTTCCTACGTGTCCTACGGCTCTCGACACTAGGTCAAGCACGACCGTATGCCATGGTTAAGGCGTTTTGACACCTCTGGCCCCACCACCACAATGTTTGTCATCACCCGAGAGCCCGAACGGCCCTTAACTATAGCTCCACGACTCCAGAACATCCATAATTGCACATACGACTGTGCTGGCGCACGGCCGGATCCTGTGCATCCTACGGCTCTCGGCACCGGTTCAAGCACACCCGTACGCCATGGTTAAGCCATTTTGGTGCCTCTCACCTCTCCACCATAGAGTTTTCCATCACCCGAGAGCCTGAAGGGCCCTTAACCATGGCTCCACGGCAAGTAAAACGCCACATTTGCACACACGACCATGCTTTGCCGCATGGTCGGTTCCAACGCATCCTATAGCTCCGGACCGAGTCAAGCAAGCCCGTACGCCATGGTTAAGGCATTTTGACACCTCCGGCCTCTCTACCATGGCATTTGTCATCGCTCGAGAGCCCGAATGGCCCTTAACCTCGGCTCCACGGCTCCGAACTGCCATATTTGCACACACGACTTTTGCCGCCGCACGGCCGATTCCTATGCGTCCTACGGCTCCTCGCACCAAGTCAAGCACGCCCATGCACCATGGTTAAGGCGTTTTAACACCTTTGGCCTCTCCACCACAGCGTTTATTACCGCCCGAGAACCCGAATGGCCCTTAACCATGGCTCCATAGCTCTAGAAGCGCCATATTTGCACACACGACTATGCTACCGCACGGCCCGGTTCCTCGCATGTCCTATAGCTCTCGACACTAGGTCAAGCATGACCGTATGCCATGGTTAAGGCATTTTGACGCCTCTGGCCTCACCACCACAATATTTGTCATCACCCGAGAGGCCGAACGGCCCTTAACTATAGCTCCACGGCTCCAGAACATCCATAATTGCACACGACCGTCTTTGCCGCACGGCCGGATCCTGTGCATCCTACGGCTCTCGGCACCGGGTCAAGCACGCCCGTACGCCATGGTTAAGCCATTTTGATGCCTCTCACCTCTCCACCATAGAGTTTTTCATCACCCGAGAGCCCGAAGGGCCCTTAACCCATGGCTCCACGGCCGCAAAACCGCCATATTTGCACAAAAGACCATCTTTGCCGCACGGTCGGTTCCAACGCATCCTATGGCTCTCGACCGAGTCAAGCATGCCCGTACGCCATGGTTAAGGCATTTTGACACCTCTGGCCTCTCTACCATAGCGTTTGCCATCGCTCGAGAGCCCGAACGGCCCTTAACCTTGGCTCCATGGCTCCGAACTGCCATATTTGCACACACGACCATCTTTGCCGCACGGTAAGTTCCAACGCATCCTATGGCTCCTAGCACTGAGTCAAGCATGCCCGTACGCCATGGTTAAGGCATTTTGACTCCTCTAGCCTCTCCACCACAGCGTTTGTTGCCACCGAGAACCCGAATGGCCCTTAACCATGGCTCCACGGCTCTAGAACGCCATATTTGCACACACGAATATGCTACCGCACGGCCCGGTTCGTGCGTGTCCTACAGCTCTTGACACTAGGTCAAGCATGATCGTATGCCATGGTTAAGGCATTTTGATGCCTCTGGCCTCACCACCACAATGTTTGTCATCACCCGAGAGCCCGAACGGCCCTTAACTACAGCTCCACGACTCCAGAATATCCATAATTGCACACACGACTGTGCTGCCGCACGGCCGGATCCTGTGCATCCTATGGCTCCCGGCACCGGGTCAAGCACGCCCGTACGCCATGGTTAAGCCATTTTGATGCCTCTCACCTCTCCACCATAGAGTTTTCCATCACCGAGAGCCGAAGGCCCCTTAACCATGCCTCCACGGCTCCAAAGCGCCATATTTGCACACTCGACCATCTTTGCCGCACGGTCGGTTCCAACGCATTTTATGGCTCCTAGCTCACGAGTCAAGCATGCCCGTACGCCATGGTTAAGGCATTTTGACACCCTCGGCCTCTTTACCATAGCATTTGCCGTCACTCGAGAGCCCGAACGGCACTTAACCTCGGCTCCACGGCTCTAGACCGCCATATTTGCACACATGACTTTCTTTGCCGCACGCACGGTTCCCGCGCATCCTACGGCTCCTCGCACCAAGTCAAGCACGCCCATACACTATGGTTAATGCGTTTTGACACCGCTGGCCTCATGACCACAGCATTTGTTGCCGCCCAAGAACCCGAATGGCCCTTAACCATGGCTCCACCGCTCTAGAACTGCCATATTTGCACACACGACTATGCTACCGCACGGCCCGGTTCCTACGTGTCCTACTGACTCTCGACACTAGGTCAAGCACGACCGTATGCCATGGTTAAGGCGTTTTGACGCCTCGGCCCCACCACCACAATGTTTGTCATCACCCGAGAGCCCGAACGGCTCTTAACTATAGCTCCACGACTCCAAAACATCCATAATTGCACACACGACTGTCTTTGGCGCACGGCCGGATCCGTGCATCCTACGGCTCTCGGCACCGGTTCAAGCACACCCGTACGCCATGGTTAAGCCATTTTGATGCCTCTCACCTCTCCACCATAGAGTTTTCCATCACCCGAGAGCCCGAAGGGCCCTTAACCATGGCTCCACGGCGGTAAAGCGCCACATTTGCACACACGACCATGCTGCCGCATGGTCGGTTCCAACGCATCCTATGGCTCCAAGACCGAGTCAAGCAAGCCCGTACGCCATGGTTAAGGCATTTTGACACCTCCGGCCTCTCTACCATAGCGTTTGTCATCGCTCGAGAGCCCGAACGGCCCTTAACCTCGGCTCCACGGCTCCGAAGCGCCATATTTGCACACACGACTTTTTTGCGCGCACGGCCGATTCCTATGCGTCCTACGGCTCCTCGCACCAAGTCAAGCATGGCCATGCACCATGGTTAAGGCGTTTTAACACCTTTGGCCTCTCCACCACAGCGTTTATTACCGCCCGAGAACCCGAATGGCCCTTAACCATGGCTCCACGGCTCTAGAACCGCCATATTTGCACACACGACTATGCTACCGCACGGCCCGGTTCCTGCATGTCCTATAGCTCTCGACACTAGGTCAAGCACGACCGTATGCCATGGTTAAGGCATTTTGACACCTCGGCCTCACCACCACAATATTTTTCATCACCCGAGAGCCCGAATGGCCCTTAACTATAGCTCCACGACTCGAACATCCATAATTGCACACTCGATCGTGCTTTGCCGCACGCCCGGATCTGTGCATCCTACGGCTCTCGGCACCGGGTCAAGCACGCCCGTACGCCATGGTTAAGCCATTTTGATGCCTCTCACCTCTCCACCATAGAGTTTTTCATCACCCGAGAGCACGAAGGGCCCTTAACCTGGCTCCACGGCCGCAAAACGCCATATTTGCACACACGACCATCCGCCGCACGGTCGGTTCCAACGCATCCTATGGCTCTCAAGACCGAGTCAAGCATGCCCGTACGCCATGGTTAAGGCATTTTGACACCTCTAGCCTCTCTACCTTAGCATTTGCCATCGCTCGAGAGCCTGAACGGCCCTTAACCTTGGCTCCACGGCTCCAGAAGCGCCATATTTGCACACACGACCATCGCCGCACGGTCGGTTCCAACGCATCCTATGGCTCCCGGCACCGAGTCAAGCATGCCCGTACGCCATGGTTAAGGCATTTTGGCACCTCTAGCCTCTCCACCACAGCGTTTGTTGCCGCTCGAGAAATGAATGGCCCTTAACCATGGCTCCACAGCTCTAGAAGCGCCATATTTGCACACACGAATATGCTACCGCACTGCCCGGTTCATGCGTGTCCTACAGCTCTTGACACTAGGTCAAGCATGACCGTATGCCATGGTTAAGGCGTTTTGATGCCTCCGGCCTCACCACCACAATGTTTGTCATCACCCGAGAGCCCGAACGGCCCTTAACTATAGCTCCACAACTCAGAACATCCATAATTGCACACACGTTGTCTGCCGCACGGCCGGATCCCGTGCATCCTATGGCTCTCGGCACCGGGTCAAGCACGCCCGTACGCCATGGTTAAGCCATTTTGATGCCTCTCCCTCTCCACCATAGAGTTTTCCATCACCCGAGAGCCCGAAGGGCCCTTAACCATGCCTCCACGGCTCCAAAAGCGCCATATTTGCACACTCGACCATGCTTGCCGCACGGTCGGTTCCAACGCATTTTATGGCTCCGGCCCGAGTCAAGCATGCCCGTACGCCATGGTTAAGGCATTTTGACACCTTTGGCCTCTCTACCATAGAGCTTGCCGTCACTCGAGAGCCTGAACGGCACTTAACCTCGGCTCCACAGCTCCAGAACTGCCATATTTGCACACACGACTTTGCTGCCGCACGGCCAGTTCCTGCGCATCCTACGGCTCCTCGCACCAAGTCAAGCATGCCCATGCAGTATGGTTAAGGCGTTTTGACACCGCTGGCCTCACGACCACAGCAATTGTTGCCGCCCAAGAACCCGAATGGCCCTTAACCATGGCTCCACCGCTCTAGAACTGCCATATTTGCACACACGACTATGCTACCGCACAGCCGGTTCCTACGTGTCCTACAGCTCTCGACACTAGGTCAAGCACGACCGTATGCCATGGTTAAGGCATTTTGACACCTCTGGCCCCACCACCACAATGTTTGTCATCACCCGAGAGCCCGAACGGCCCTTAACTATAGCTCCACGACTCCAGGACATCCATAATTGCACACACGACTGTGCTGGCGCACGGCCGGATCCTGTGCATCCTACGGCTCTCGGCACCGGTTCAAGCACACCCGTACGCCATGGTTAAGCTATTTTGATGCCTCTCACCTCTCCACCATAGAGTTTTCCATCACCCGAGAGCCTGAAGGGCCCTTAACCATGGCTCCACGGCAAAGTAAAACGCCACATTTGCACACACGACCATGCTGCCGCATGGTCGGTTCCAACGCGTCCTATGGCTCCCGGACCGAGTCAAGCAAGCCCGTACGCCATAGTTAAGGCATTTTGACACCTCTCGGCCTCTCTACCATAGCGTTTGTCGTCGCTCGAGAGCCCGAACGGCCCTTAACCTCGGCTCCACCACTCCGAAGCGCCATATTTGCACACACGACTTTTCCGCCGCACGGCCGGTTCCTATGCGTCCTACGGCTCCTCGCACCAAGTCAAGCACGCCCATGCACCATGGTTAAGGCATTTTAACACCTTTGGCCTCTCCACCACAGCGTTTATTACTGCCCGAGAACCGGAATGGCCCTTAACCATGGCTCCACAGCTCTAGAACTGCCATATTTGCACACACGACTATGCTACCGCACGGCCAATTCCTGCATGTCCTATAGCTCTCGACACTAGGTCAAGCACGACGTATGCCATGGTTAAGGCATTTTGACACCTCTGGCCTTACCACCACAATATTTGTCATCACCCGAGAGCCTGAACGGCCCTTAACTACAGCTCCATGACTCCAGAACATCCATAATTGCACACACGACTGTGCTGCCGCACAGCCGGATCCTGTGCACCCTACGGCTCTCGGCACCGGGTCAAGCACGCCCGTACGCCATGGTTAAGCCATTTTGATGCCTCTCACCTCTCCACCATAGAGTTTTTCATCACCCGAGAGCCTGAAGGGCCCTTAACCACAGCTCCATGGCTGCAAAACTGCCATATTTGCACACACGACCATGCTGCCGCACGGTCGGTTCCAACGCATCCTATGGCTCTCGGCACAGAGTCAAGCATGCCCGTACGCCATGGTTAAGGCATTTTGACACCTCTGGCCTCTCTACCATAGCGTTTGCCATCGCTCGAGAGCCTGAATGGCCCTTAACCTTGGCTCCACGGCTCCAGAACTGCCATATTTGCACACACGACCATGCTGCCGCATGGTCGGTTCCAACGCATCCTATGGCTCTCGGCACTGAGTCAAGCATGCCCGTACGCCATGGTTAAGGCATTTTGACACCTCTGGCCTCTCTACCATAGCGTTTGCCATCGCTCGAGAGCCTGAATGGCCCTTAACCTTGGCTCCACGGCTCTAGAACTGCCATATTTGCACACACGACTATGCTACCGCACAGCCGGTTCGTGCGTGTCCTACAGCTCTTGACACTAGGTCAAGCATGACCGTATGCCATGGTTAAGGCGTTTTGATGCCTCTGGCCTCACCACCACAATGTTTGTCATCACCCGAGAGCTTGAACGGCCCTTAACTACAGCTCCACGACTCCAGAACATCCATAATTGCACACACGACTGTGCTGCCGCACGGTCGGATCCTGTGCATCCTACGGTTCTCGGCACCGGGTCAAGCATGCCCGTACGCCATGGTTAAGCCATTTTGATGCCTCTCACCTCTCCACCATAGAGTTTTTCATCACCCGAGAGCCTGAAGGGCCCTTAACCACAGCTCCACGGCTGCAAAACTGCCATATTTGCACACTCGACCATGCTGCCGCACGGTCGGTTCCAACGCATTCTATGGCTCTCGACACTGAGTCAAGCATGCCCGTACGCCATGGTTAAGGCATTTTGACACCTGGCCTCTCTACCATAGCGTTTGCCATCGCTCGAGAGCCCGAATGGCCCTTAACCTTGGCTCCACGGCTCCCGGAACCGCCATATTTGCACACACGACCATGCTGCCGCACGGTCGGTTCCAACGCATCCTATGGCTCTTGGCACTGAGTCAAGCATGCCCGTACGCCATGGTTAAGGCATTTTGACACCTCTGGCCTCTCCACCACAGCGTTTGTTGCCGCCTGAGAACCTGAATGGCCCTTAACCATGGCTCCACAGCTCTAGAACTGCCATATTTGCACACACGAATATGCTACCGCACAGCCGGTTCCTACGTGTCCTACAGCTCTCGACACTAGGTCAAGCACGACCGTATGCCATGGTTAAGGCATTTTGACACCTCTGGCCCCACCACCACAATGTTTGTCATCACCCGAGAGCCCGAACGGCCCTTAACTATAGCTCCACGACTCCAGGACATCCATAATTGCACACACGGCGTGCCGCGCACGGCCGGATCCTGTGCATCCTACGGCTCTCGGCACCGGTTCAAGCACACCCGTACGCCATGGTTAAGCTATTTTGATGCCTCTCACCTCTCCACCATAGAGTTTTCCATCACCCGAGAGCCTGAAGGGCCCTTAACCATGGCTCCACGGCAGTAAAACTGCCACATTTGCACACACGACCATGCTGCCGCATGGTCGGTTCCAACGCGTCCTATGGCTCCCGGCACTGAGTCAAGCAAGCCCGTACGCCATAGTTAAGGCATTTTGACACCTCTGGCCTCTCTACCATAGCGTTTGTCGTCACTCAAGAGCCTGAACGGCCCTTAACCTCGGCTCCACCACTCCAGAACTGCCATATTTGCACACACGACTTTGCTGCCGCACGGCCGGTTCCTATGCGTCCTACGGCTCCTCGCACCAAGTCAAGCACGCCCATGCACCATGGTTAAGGCATTTTAACACCTTTGGCCTCTCTACCACAGCGTTTATTACTGCCCGAGAACCCGAATGGCCCTTAACCATGGCTCCACAGCTCTAGAACTGCCATATTTGCACACACGACTATGCTACCGCACGGCCAGTTCCTGCATGTCCTATAGCTCTCGACACTAGGTCAAGCACGACGTATGCCATGGTTAAGGCATTTTGACACCTCTGGCCTTACCACCACAATATTTGTCATCACCCGAGAGCCTGAACGGCCCTTAACTACAGCTCCATGACTCCAGAACATCCATAATTGCACACACGGCGTCTTTGCCGCACGGCCGGATCCCGTGCATCCTACGGCTCTCGGCACCGGGTCAAGCACGCCCGTACGCCATGGTTAAGCCATTTTGATGCCTCTCACCTCTCCACCATAGAGTTTTTCATCACCCGAGAGCCCGAAGGGCCCTTAACCATAGCTCCACGGCCGCAAAACTGCCATATTTGCACACACGACCATCTGCCGCACGGTCGGTTCAACGCATCCTATGGCTCTCGGCACGAGTCAAGCATGCCCGTACGCCATGATTAAGGCATTTTGACACCTCGGCCTCTCTACCATAGCGTTTGCCATCGCTCGAGAGCCCGAATGGCTCTTAACCTTGGCTCCACGGCTCCGAGCGCCATATTTGCACACACGAATATGCTACCGCCATATTTGCACACACGAATACGGCCCGGTTCGTGCGTGTCCTACTGACTCTTGACACTAGGTCAAGCATGACCGTATGCCATGGTTAAGGCGTTTTGATGCCTCCCGGCCTCACCACCACAATGTTTGTCATCACCCGAGAGCCCGAACGGCCCTTAACTACAGCTCCACGACTCGAACATCCATAATTGCACACACGGTTGTCGTTTGCCGCACGGCCGGATCCGTGCATCCTACGGCTCTCGGCACCGGGTCAAGCACGCCCGTACGCCATGGTTAAGCCATTTTGATGCCTCTCACCTCTCCACCATAGAGTTTTCATCACCCGAGAGCCCGAAGGGCCCTTAACCATGCTCCACGGCCGCAAAACTGCCATATTTGCACACACGACCATCTTTGCCGCACGGTCGGTTCCAACGCATTCTATGGCTCTCGGCAAGACCGAGTCAAGCATGCCCGTACGCCATGGTTAAGGCATTTTGACACCTCGGCCTCTCTACCATAGCGTTTGCCATCGCTCGAGAGCCTGAACGGCCCTTAACCTTGGCTCCACGACTCCAGAACTGCCATATTTGCACACACGACCATGCTGCCGCACGGTCGGTTCCAACGCATCCTATGGCTCTCGGCACTGAGTCAAGCATGCCCGTACGCCATGGTTAAGGCATTTTGACACCTCTGGCCTCTCTACCATAGCGTTTGCCATCGCTCGAGAGCCTGAACGGCCCTTAACCTTGGCTCCACGGCTCCAGAACTGCCATATTTGCACACACGACTATGCTACCGCACAGCCGGTTCCTACGTGTCCTACAGCTCTCGACACTAGGTCAAGCACGACCGTATGCCATGGTTAAGGCATTTTGACACCTCTGGCCCCACCACCACAATGTTTGTCATCACCCGAGAGCCCGAACGGCCCTTAACTATAGCTCCACGACTCCAGAACATCCATAATTGCACACACTTGTCTTGCCGCGCACGGCCGGATCCCTGTGCATCCTACGGCTCTCGGCACCGGTTCAAGCACACCCGTACGCCATGGTTAAGCTATTTTGATGCCTCTCACCTCTCCACCATAGAGTTTTCCATCACCCGAGAGCCCGAAGGGCCCTTAACCATGGCTCCACGGCGTAAAAC
Organism: Themeda triandra; assembly: GCA_018135685.1. Classification (NCBI taxonomy): domain Eukaryota; kingdom Viridiplantae; phylum Streptophyta; class Magnoliopsida; order Poales; family Poaceae; genus Themeda; species Themeda triandra. Next base: position 235,693 of record JAENPR010000782.1, read on the forward strand.
CGCCACATTTGCACACACGACCATGCTGCCGCATGGTCGGTTCCAACGCGTCCTATGGCTCCGGACCGAGTCAAGCAAGCCCGTACGCCATAGTTAAGGCATTTTGACACCTCGGCCTCTCTACCATAGCGTTTGTCGTCGCTCAAGAGCCGAACGGCCCTTAACCTCGGCTCCACCACCCGTAAGCGCCATATTTGCACACACGACTTTGCCGCCGCACGGCCGGTTCCTATGCGTCCTACGGCTCCTCGCACCAAGTCAAGCACGCCCATGCACCATGGTTAAGGCATTTTAACACCTTTGGCCTCTCTACCACAGCGTTTATTGTTGCCCGCGAGAACCCGAATGGCCCTTAACCATGGCTCCTGGCTCTAGAAGCGCCATATTTGCACACACGACTATGCTACCGCACGGCCGGTTCTCGCATGTCCTATAGCTCTCGACACTAGGTCAAGCACGACGTATGCCATGGTTAAGGCATTTTGACACCTCTGGCCTTACCACCACAATATTTGTCATCACCCGAGAGCCCGAACGGCCCTTAACTCTGACTCCATAGCGTCTTGTGTTAACACCCGAATTTGGTCGGGAATATGACAGGTGGACCCGCGGGCGCGAGAGAGGAATTCGGCAAGTGCATATGCGGTCGGCTAATTTCCATGTGTTCGGCAAATGGCCAAGCGGTCGGCAAGCGCTTTATTTGAAGGCGGAGAAAGGAAAAGGAAGCGATCGAAAAGGGAAGGAGTCGTGATGATCAAGGACTCCGATTATGGATAGAGTTAGCGTGTCTTTGTCTTTCCAATTTTGGTTAGATAGTTCGTAAGTGCTTAGGACTCATGTTTTGTCCAGGGTATAAATATAAACCCTCGACCATTGTAATAGGGGTTCACAACCAAATCAATACAACCGCTACGCGCCACCCTTCGAGTCCTTTAGTCGTGTCGTCGAGTTCTTCGAGAGAGGGCCAATCGATCCATCGACCTCCGTAAGTCCCGGCAACCTTGTTATCATGTCTAGTATCGTGCGGCGGATTTAGATGTGATGCAAGTAGTCTCATCCGTTTTGCTTAGTATCGTGCGGCGGATTTAAGCTTAATGATGGGAAGTTTTTGCTTGTGCCTTGTATCGTGCGGCGGATTAAGACATGAGTAAAGATAGTTATCGGCTCTTTTAGATTTGGCAAGATCTAATAGATTCATTAAGTTATCACGTGTTGCATGCTTTATTTAATGTTTAATTATTTGCAACACTCTTTTGCCCAATCTAGATTGATACTCTTTCGGCTTGTTGATCGTTCCTTTCATGCTTATTCAATATCGAGTAGATCAAGCTCATATAGCCGAATTAGATCGATCTAGATTGTTACATGTTGTGGGTTCATTCACGTTATATGTAGATAAGCCTTGACGGGACCGGGTACCGTGCGGCAGATGCAGGTCTTTGGGTTACTCTAGAGCTAGTCATCCGGTGGACTAGAGATCGGTTTAATCTGATAGGCTCCTTTTACATGTTGCTTGTTTGTTCCTTCTTCATGGACCCCGATTCGGCAATCTTGCCGATACGGTTATGCTTATACATGTAGCAAGTATCTATAGATCTGTTAAATAATTATATGCTTTTAGCTCTTTATTGCTAGATTGTATCATGCGGTGGATTGATCTAGTAGCAAGGAGTGGTGTAAATTCATAGTGAGTGGTATCATGCGGTGGATTAGCTTGCTTGGGTTTATGCTCGACGGGTTTATGAAGGCTAGACGTGCGGCGAGACTAGTTGGAGTAGCCTATGCATGTGTTGTTTAGTAGATTTATATTTATAAGTTACTTATTCTTAATTTTTAGTGCTTGATGATGCTTTAAACATGAGATGTAGTTTGATATGCTTTAATGATCTAATCTTGTTCAAACATGTCTTCATTTACTGTATTCGGCTAGTTTGTTCTATTTACATCGGTTATGTTACTTTAGCCGAATGAAGCTGCATCCCGTTGGCGAGATAGCTTCCATAGCTATGTGTCGTCGTAAGTGGCTTCCGGGCCGTAAAGATGGAACCTATCATCGGTCTCACCCGGCACGTTCAGTTATGATCTTACCGTTTTATCCCTTGTCGATTTCCGAGTCAAATCGGATCGCACGCCACCGGATTCGACGCCGGGCACCCGATTGAAGCTAGGCTTTCCGGCTTGCTGTGTGTGAGACGCGGTGGTGGTCACATTTTGCGTCAACACACTTTTTTGGCACGCCCGGTGGGACAACTTCTCAATATAAGATGGGATCGGAAATTGACAACGGTCATGTTCGAACGTGACCATGGACAGCCGCGCGAGCAACGCCAGATGGTGGAGCAAGCAATGGAACAATTTCAGCAGAAATGTCTGATGTCCTTTTCCAAGAACAAGAGTGGCGAGTGATGATCAAGCAAGCAACGCCACGAGTTCTTTCTCGGCTGGTCGATCGATGTTATTGACGAGGAGGAGATGCGAGAGGGTAGTTGGAGCCATCTACAAAGCTGTAGGAGATACTATGTTGAATCACAACACGGCTTTTCGGGCACCTTCCGCAAAATCATGGTGAAACTTTTGGTCCGACGGTTGACAAACGATTTGAAGCAAGATTTGGAGAGCTTCTTTGGACCAGTATATTTCAACACTCGGCAATCTTCGGGGAAGTCAACTGGAGGAGAAGAGATAATCGGTACAAGCAAGGATGGAGCTATTCATGATGGAAAAGAGAAGCCTCCGTGACCGTGACCGAGCAAAGCAAACTCATGGTCAGGTAGCCTTTGGTGCGACAACGGATATACCATCGCATCTCGCTTACAAGATTTCTCCGAGTAGCAAACAGTTGCGAAGAGTGTCTATGGAGATGGGTATAGTGAATTCACGATTACGGTGCTCTGGATGCTTTGCCGAATCCGGGATACGGGAGTGCATCGGGAGTGCTTTCTAGGAGACAGGGAGCAAAAGATGCAAATGATGAGCTCCTAAGCGAGAATGGCCGATATGATGCGAGAATCAATTCGGCACGAAACCAAAGCATCGACATATGCATACAAATCTCCTTTCCCGAATGGTACAATAGGGTAGCTCTTCCACCAAGAGTTAAACCACCAACGGATTTGACCAAATTCTCGAGTCGGGATGACACCAGTACCATTGAGCATGTCGGTAGATATCGATGCAACTTGGAGAAGCCGCTGCGATGAAGCTTGGAGGATCGGATATTTTCCTATGTCTCCGACGGGGCCGGCTTTCACATGGTTTGCATCGCAGCCGGCCAATTCCATTGGTACATGGGCAGAATTGGAGCAAAAGTTCCATTCATACTTTTATACGGGAACCAATGAGAAGAAGATGGTTGATCTCGTGGTCTATGAGGATGAAGACTGCGAGACACCAATGGAGTATCTCAGATTCGAGAGAAGCAAAGAACATGTGCTATTCTCACTATTCCCGACGATCGGCTCGCACAATTGATCATTGCGGGCATCTTTGCCACATATCGAGACAAGCTATTCGGCATGGAGTTTGAAGACCTTGGACAGCTTGCACAAAAGGCGACACAATGAGCAATCAAGCCCAAGGGTTCGAGAAGAGATGCTCGTTTTCGGAAGAACAGTGCAATTTGTTGATATGTATCGAGGATTTACGGAGGAAGCATGCGAATATGAAGATGAAGATGAAGTAGCTGCTGCGAGTTGACCTGGACAAAAGAGCCTACTTTGGTCGGTCATCGATGGGTGAAGCAACAGAAGGGATCTTATGATTTTGATGTCGATGTAAAGCGAGATAAGCTCTTTTTGTATCGGTCCAAGAGGGACGCGTTAAGCTTCGAGAAGGACATCCTATCTTTGCATACTTTGAAGGAGTAAAGGATAAGAAGTATTGTGTGGATTTCATGATACAAACTCTCATCATATCAATGATTGCCGAGTGTTCGGAGTAAAGATTCGAAGGCTATTCAAGATGGACACTTAAGATTTGATGGCAAGATGAAAGTAGACAAGAACCCGTTCCTCGAACATGGTCTCTTTCTCCATAGGCATGGTTGATGCCGGTGAGTCCAAGGAAAAGGGAAAGATGAAGGTTCGACATCCGAAAGAGCCAAAGAGATTGGTTACGTTGACCCTAATCGGCAAGTTACCAAGGAGGAAGTGCAACAAGCGCGGTTCAAGAATAGCCGAACGAGAGAAGGGTCAAACTTCGGATGCAGCTAAGGAAATTGCCGAATACACGCGATCCGAAGCGCGGGGTTACGGCACGACACTTATTGAATAAGTGGCAATGGGAAAAGAAGATGGAGTATGATGAGGAACAGCAAGTACATTGAGGAGGAGCGCGGAGTTCATGGCGAACGTCGGAGATATGAAGCGAAGTGCGCCAAAGGGAACAAGAAGAGTACGAAGAGAGCAAGAGCAATCACATTGGAACTGTTCCTTCTTGACACTTGTTGGAACGAAGGCTTGAAGTTTGCACCGGGAACAATTGCCCGAATGCGTGATCAATATTCGAGTACAGCAATCTCGAGTCAACCGTCCCGTTCATGATAGACTTGGGATGAAAGTTCCGGAGAACGATCGGCGCCTAAAAATAAAACGGTTTTGATGGATATCAAAGGAAAAGATTTGCGAGACCAAACTTGGGCTCACGGTAGTGTCTATACTACGGAAGAGAGCTCCTACGGGTGGCAAAAAGGTCAATGGTGCCCTCACGGTGCGGAAAAGCGGAAGAGAAGAGTTCAGCGTTTGAGAAATCAAGAGATGAAGCGGGAAATAGCCGAAAAGAAGCCAAGTATGGCGTCCTAAGAAAAAGGATGGTGGACGGGGCCCATCGGCTAATACTAACATGGTGTTCTTCATTCCATTAGAGTTTAAAGCTCCTGAAGACCAAGAAGTGCAAGATGAGGTATATTCAGATTTTGATGAGACCGAATGCCGAGACGATGGCTCAACTTGTGTTGACTCGGCAAGCAATCTTTGATAAGCCGGTTAAAAATCGTCATCCGAAACCATTGTACTTGAAGGGATATGTCAATGGCAAGCCTTTAACCAAGATGCTTGTTGATGGAGGGGCTGCTATCAATATTATGCCCTATGCTACTTTCGGGAAACTTGGTATGACAAATGAAGATTTGTTTATGACCGACATGATCCTTAGAGATTTTTCGGCAATGCTTCGATACTCGTGGAGCAAGTACATGTGGAGCCGATGATTGGATCCAAGACCTTGATCACTACCTTCTTTGTCATTGATGGCAAGGGGGCATATAGCATGCTTCGGGAAGGGATTGGATCCATGCTAATTGCTGCATACCCTCAACTATGCATCAAATCCTTATTCAATGGGTAGGAGATGATGTAGAAGTTGTTCAGCCGATGATTCAAAGGTGAGTGTTGCCACTTCGAGCCCGCTTATTGGGAGTATGATGGACTAGATTGCCTTTCGGGTAAGGTATGGAAAGAAGGTCTGTCAATGTGTTCGACGAGAGATCAACGGCCGATCCAAGCGATCGGCTCGACAAGTAACTTTTAATGGGCAATCCAATCGATGGCAGCAAAGGCAAAGCTGGGTCGTGGTTTCATGTCGGCCGACAAGTTAGAAGAAATCAATGTTGGTGATAGCACAAAGTCAAGGCCGATGTATATCGGTGCAGATTTAGACCCGAGAATATAAATTGAAGTTAACGAGTTCTTGAAAGAGTTCAAAGATTGTTTTGCTTGGGATTACAGAGATGCCTGGATTGGATCGATCAATTGTTGAGCATAAGTTGCCTATAAAACCTGGATTTCGTCCCTTCAAACAACCTCCACGAAAAATCTATAAAGAGGAAGTATTGGCCGATGTAAAGAAAGAGATTGAGAGATTAATTGAAGCAAACTTTATTCGGCCATGCGGTATGCGAGAATGGATTTCAAATATAGTACTGTCTACAAGAAGAATGGGAAGATGAGGGTATGCATAGATTTCGAGAGATCTCAACAAAGCTACTCCAATGGATGGATACCCAATGCCGGTTGCCGATTTATTAGTGGATGCGGCGGGTTATGAAGTTATCGGTTTTATGGATGGCAATGCGGCTACAATCGATTTTCATGGCGAGTTGAAGATATTGCAAAGCGCATTCGGATGTCCTGGTCACATTGGATTGTTTGAGTGGATAGTGATGACATTTGGATTGAAGAATGCTGGTGCAACTTATCGAGAGCCATGAACTATATCTTTCATGAGTTAATCGGCAAGATTGTAGAAATTTATATTGATGATGTAGTAGTCAAATCCGAGAGACCATGAAGGACATTTAGCCGATTTAAGAAAGACTTTGGAGTGCACAAGGAGACATGGCTTAAAGATGAATCCAAACAAGTGTGCTTTTGGAGTCTCTTTTGGTGAGTTTTTAGGGTTCTTGATCCACAAAGGAGGGATAGAAGTTGGGAAAAAGAGCATGGAAGCAATAGACAAAGTTGTGCCCCCAACTAACCTTACGAGTTGCAATCATTCTTTGGGCAAGGTCAATTTCGTGAGAAGATTCATATCCAATTTATCGAAAGAGTGTTGCCTTTCTCTCCATTGTTGAAGCTCAAGAAAGATCGAGAATTTTATGCAGGGGTGACATACGGCAAAAGGCTTTTGATGAAATCAAGCAATATATGAAGGCACCACCGGTGTTGGTACCTCCACAACTTGAGAAGCCTTTCAAGTTGTATGTGGCGGCCGATAGCCTAACAATAGGATCGGCCCTTATGCAAGAGTTTGATGGAAAAGAGAGAGTAATAGCTTACCTTAGCCGAAAACTGTTAGATCTGAAACAAGGTATTCGGCTATAGAAAAGCTCTGTTTGTGTGTTTATTACTCATGCACCAAATTTCGGCACTATTTGTTAAATGCCGAATGTGTGGTTATATCTAGTTTTGATGTAATTAAACACATGTTGTCAATGCCGATTTTAAGTGGGAGAATCGGCAAATGGGTATTAGCACTCGTCGAGTTTAATTTAAAGTATGAGTCGGCAAAAGCGGTGAAAGGACGGGCAATTGCCGATTTTATTACTCAACATCGTGATTTATCTCGTTGATATGATTAACATTGCCCCATGGGCATTATTTTTTGATGGATCATCATGTGACAAAGGTGGTGGTGCTGGTATTCTTTTGATATCCCCACGTGGAAAGATATTTGAGTTTGCTTTTTCAATTGAATATCCTGTCACTAACAACCAAGCGAGTATGAGGCTTTGCTTAGAGGGCTTCGGGCCGTTGGTAGAGCGAAGGTCATTCTTTGTTGAGGTATTTGGTGATTCGAATTGGTAATCAATCGGTTGACAGGACAATATGAATGCAAAAATGATGTCTTGCAAGGGTACCATGAACAATGTAGGGAACTTCGAAAAGTTTTTCGGTAGTTACTTTGCATCATATACCCGAGCACAATGGAGAAGCAAATAAATTAGCTCAAGCCGCTCGGATATCGGGAAAATCATGAAGTCTATACGTGAGAAGAAGATGTTTTCAATTCGATCGGATAAGTAATGACTGGAGAAGTGACATTATCAACTATCGAAAGACCCATCTCAAAGAGTTTCCGGAGGCTCGGGTATAAGGCACTTAAATTTGTGCTTCTTGATGATCGGTTGTACCACAAGTCTATAGATGGAGTGTTGCTCAAATGCTTGAGCCAAGAAGAAGCTAAGAAGATTATGTTTGAAGTCCATGAAGGAGCTTGTGGTGCACATCGGATCGGCTTACCGAATGAAATGGATAATAAGGAGGACAGGGTACTTTTGGCCGACTATGTTGGAGGATTGCTTTGAATATTACAAAGGGTGTCGAGATTGTCAGATATTTGGTAATGTTCGGAGAGCACGCATCTCGCTCTCGAATCCGATAATTAAACCTTGGCCGTTCGGAGGATGGGGTATAGATTTAATTGGACAGATCAATCCTCCATCTAGCAAAGGACACAAGTTTGTGTTGCTAGCAGATTATTTCACCAAGTGGGTTGAAGCTATCCCTTTGAAAAAGGTCACATCGAGAAAATATGATCGGTTTGTCAAGGAACATATAATTCATAGGTTTGGGATTCCTGAGACCATTACAACCGATCGGGGACTCGGTTCACTTCTTGAGTTTTGTGATTTTGCCGAAAACATGGGGATAAAATTTGTATAATTCTTCTCCTTATTATGCACAAGCCAATGGCCAAGCGAGGCGTCAAATAAGATCATGATCAAGATTATTCGAAGAAAATCGATGAGAAGCCAAGGAGATGGCACTTGGTCCTTAATGAAGCATTGTGGGCTTACCGAATGGCTTGCCATGGGTCCACACAAGCATCTCCATATGAGTTGGTTTATGGACATAATCTTTGTGATGCCTTGGGAGTTGCAATCGGGATCAAGGAGAGTTGAGTTACAAAAGGACTGACAGACAAAGATTATAAGGATCGATGATGGATGAGTTAGAAGATTTGCATTTGATTCGTCTTAAGGCCTTGGAGAATATTGAGAAGAATAAAATACGTGTTGCCAAGTACTACAACAAGAGAGTTAAAATTAAGCAATTTGCGAAGGAGAATTGGTTTGGAAAACAATATTGCCAATTGGTACCAAAGACGGAATATTCGGCAAGTGGTCTCCGAATTGGGAAGGACCTTTTCGGGTTGTCGGTTGTGCACGGCAATGCGTATATATTAAAAACGCTGTTTGGAGAAGAACTTACTAGAGCCATCAATGGCGAGATACCTTAAGAAGTTTTATCCAAGTATCGAAGTTGGATCTTAATTGTGATTATGACATAAGCGTGGTATAGCCGATTGAATAAAATCGCCTTGAGCAAAGGAAAGAAGTTGGAAAGAAATAGCCGATAATATTATCGCCTCTAGTTGAAAGATAGCCGATATCGTGTGTATCGTCTTGAGAACAAAAATAGCCGATACGGTTGTATCGCCTTTAGTCGATTTTTAAAAGTATAAGTGAAGCAGTTTGATCTTATCTCTCGGTGATAGGTTTATCGGGAGAAGATAAAGGGAATTGAAGTACTACGCTACAAACCGTCAAGTCATGGAACGGGACCGAGATCTAATCGGCTAAAATGATGTCATGCGATTCGGGAGTTTTCGTTCGGGAAGAGTGTTGCGATCGAGTTCTAGCTAAGGGAAAATTTGCAAAGAAGCAAATACAAAGACGAATGTCATCACGGACAAGCGAGAACAAGAAGAGGACCAACATTCTTCATTAAAATTTTATTTACAACCCACGCCAATCCTAGTACAAGCTACTCCTCTTCTTCGTTGAAGAGCTTGTTGAGGACGGACTCGGGGTTGGTGGCGTTGGCCATGGCGTCGGCGTGGGCGTCGTAACCCGCCGGGGAGGCCCTCGATGTCGTCGACTTCATGAGGGAGCCCGCCGCGGAAGCCGGTCGGCATCGGAGCGTAGTCGTCCCGGTCCGGGACGACATCCCCGCGAGCCGAGGAGGTGCCGAGGCGCACACCATGAAGGGCAACCCGGTCGACTGACCGGGGAATCGCCTCAAGGCGATCTCGCCGGGAGTCGCCCCCGGGCGTTCACGTGGTTGGCCGCCGCCGTCGCCACCACCTTCAGGCGTTCCAGCTCTGCGGAGAGGTCTGCAGAGAAACATCAGATAAATCAGTGAGCAGATGAATCAGGAAGGACGGGAGTCGAAAAAACAATTGTTGAAGAGCAATACTGGTGACGGCCTCGCTCAGCTGCCGGCAGTTGTCCTCCAACTCCAGCTGAGCGATCCCGAACTTCTTGGTTTCTTCACCAAGAAGCTCCATCGCTTCGTCCCGCTCGCGGCGGTATGCGGCGGCGTCGTAACGGCTGTACGGCGGGATCTCCTCGTCGTTCCTCTCCCATATGGGAACGTCTGGCCGACCCCGATGAGGCCGAAGCGGAAGCCGGTCCGGAGCGGAGCAGGAGCCGGGCCGGAGCCGGAGCCGGCAGCCAGCGAGGCGTCGAACGCCGCGGCCGGCGCCAGAAGCGCCATTGGCCGGTGCTGATCCTCGCCGTCCTACAAACGAGGTACCATCAAGATCGGCTAATTTAGAAAAAACCACAGACAAGATGGGGAGATTATTTCTTACTGCAGACGGCGACCACCACGGCTGCTTCCCTCCGCCGCGTCCACCGCAGGAGCAGGAGCGGAAGCGGAAGAGGGAGCGTGGGTGCCGGCCCGGGCAACCCGCCTCCGGACATTGGCGATGTAGTCGCCGGTGTTCCCAGTAGCCCTGAAACGGATCAAGAAGATAAGCAACCGCAAAGGGGGCAAAGATTCAGATCGGGTAAAGACTATCAAGTAGCGCAACTCAAGGGATTGGAAATCTCACCGCCGGCGCCGGTTGCTGCTGCCCTCCGCTTCGTCCTGGGCAGGACGCTTATTGCGATCTCCGCCGCTCGCCATTGGTGATGGTGGGGGTTTTTGGGGCTTGAAGGCAAGGAGGAAGTGGAAGAGATTGAAGAAGATAGCAACTGCTTGTGTTTGATGTGATGATGGTGGGAGCCGACTGGTCCTATTTATGAACGTGGGAGCCGTGGAGACTGCGGGAAAGCCAAGCGACAGAATAGGGTTTCCACGTTTATGGGCCGATGTTGAGTTGGGCCGAGCCCATCACTACTGGCGATTCAGTTACCATACGCTCGGTCGGCTAAATAGCTGATGAAAGTTATTCGGCTAAAGTGAACGCTTGAAGCAGCAATAGTTACGTTCGGCTGATATACGCGTCTATGAGTACAGTTGTAATTGGAAGAGCCGAATGGTAACAGAAGCAGAGAAGAAAGAGAAAAAAGATAAAGATTATCTACTTTTCAAGAGAAAAGAAATTGTTTTCAAGTATGACAAGGCCAAGCCTAAGAGTCTACATCTTCAAGTACAAGCCAAGCATCTATACATTTAAGAAAGAATTGATAACAGCAAGAGCATCAATCTTGATTCGGTTGGCCTCATCAAGAGCTTTTTGGTCCTCTTCTTGAGAATCTTGGATATTGGACAGTTTGCTTTTGATTTGCCGCGTCTCCTTAATGACCGATTGTATTTTGGATTTAGCCGAATCAAGAGATGGCAGATTTGCGAGCTTAGTTTCATGAGACCTGAATATTGGCATTCGGTTGAGCCAATTGAGCTTCAAGTTTGGCTTTTTCTTCTCTCATGACCTGCGGCTCTGGTTCTAAGGTGCTCAAGAGGTGCTCAGTTGACTTGATGCTAGAATAGAGCTCCTTGGCCTGCTGTTCCTTGGCCATTTTTCTTTTCTCCAGATCAACTTTGGTAGACATATTCTTGTGTGCTCTCTTGATAGCGCAAAGTGATCATCAAGGTGTGATAAAGCGTCTATGGCGGCCTTGAGATTGGAAGGAAGCTCTTGATCAATAAGCTCGCTATTTCCCTTATTTTGTCTGAGTCTTGGGCCAAAGCGACAATATCCTTTTTCAGAAATGAGATTATATCCTTCAGCTTGGCTTGACTCTCTGATGATAACTGCTGGTTGGAAGAAACTTCGTCATCTTTATCCCCAGCATACTCTTCAGCGATAAGGGAAAAACTGGCTTGGGGGTAAACGGTATCCTGTTGATGAACAAGGAAGGTAGTTTAGCCGAATGATTCGGTTTGGAGTAAAAAAAAATAATAACCGAGTAAGAGTAAAGATAATACCTCTTCGGCAAAAGCCTGATCAATAGCATCCTGGGTAGTATCAGGACTCTGAGTGATTAATGCAGTTGCCACTTCAGGGATAGCAGTGTCATGGCTTGTTGATGCATCTTGGATTGCCAAAGGGGTTAAATCTGTGATCTGGTAAGGGGGATTTTTCTCTGCTACTTTTCCCTGATCACCTGTTTGTTCATCAACCTGATGAGAGGGAATTTCTTCTGCTATCTCTCTTTGTTCACCTGCTTGATCGCCTGCCTGATGCATATCAAGATCACTGGTGAGCTCATTGTTTGCTTGACCAGTGGAGGCTCCAGGAGAGTTGTCCAAAATCACTACCCTATCAGGACTTTGAGGGTTGGCCTGCACTTGTTGAAAGAAAGTGATGAGTACAAAACACATTTGCAGATGGAAAATAAAGGATCAAAAGCATTAATACCTGAGGGAGTGGCTTAACTTTCTTGGATCTTGTTTTCTTGGGAATTGCAGTGTCCTTGATAGGGGAGGAAGGAGTTTTTCTTTTGAGATCCTTCAGGAGCACTGTATCATCAGCAGGTATTTTGTTGAATGCTGTCAGATTTGGAGCATCATACCCTAGAGCAGCAACAGGGCCGGGCTGCCAGTATTGAACCTCTGGAGGACTTGGAGGAGCAATGTCCTGTTCAGAAGAGATGTTTAGAAACAGGGCAGAGACATAAAGTAAAAGGTAGCCATAAGCATGTACCTCATCATCAGAAGAAAATGAAGGCATTAAAACTTGGCATAAAGGGTGGACTTGTGCTCTGAATATGTGAGAATGCCATTCTTGCCACCAGAGGTTGAATGAAGGATGAGCAGCTTCAATTATCACCAGAGGATTGGGTTCATATATTGGAAGCTTGCATCCAAGATTGAAGACTTTATTGGCCTCGATTGCGTTCATCAGTGACTCCCTGGGTCTAATTATGCTTGAGAAGTATGGCCTTGGGGGCAATTGACCAAGTCCAAGCTGCCTGGCAACCATATTTGGATTGTAAAATTCATAAGTTGACCTTATCAGCCGACCATGCTGAAATTCTGCTGGTAGAGCACAGGGCTTGATGAAAGAATTAAAAATGTCCTTGGAATCATCATCTATGCATCCCAATTCATAGCTGAATCTGCAAGGGAGAGTTAAATTTTCATTTTCTCTGTATGGGAACCAGATCAAGTGGTTGAATCCCTTGTAGAAGATCTTGAAAAGATGGCCCAGATCCAAGTCAATAATGATTGAAGATGCAGCCTCTCCATATGTCGACAAGATTTGTATCTCGGGATCTTCACCTTCGGCATAGTTGATTGAAGGAAAATTCAAGTTGTGAAGATCAACAGAAACAATCTGATGCATATATAGTTGCAACCACATTTGAAGAAGCCACCATGGTCCATTGACACAGGAGATTTCACCTTGATTCCTCATCTGGACAGTAATCTGATGCATCATGTGGTAGAATGCTCCCAGCAGATATTTGCCCAAAGGGATCAGCTTGCCTGCAGCTAATTCTTCAGCCATCACTATGTGATTCAAAGTGGGCTCATTGGATTTGCCACAGAAGATGAATCTGCGTAACCACATGTTCATGAAAGCCCTATACTCTTTGTCAGACACAGGGCCAGTTGAAGCATAGGCACGAACATACTTGGCCCAACCTCCCCCCGATTTGACCGCCTTACGTTTGGTACTTTTGTATTTAAAGGGGTAGGTTGGTTTGGTAATATTCGGACCCAGTCATCATGAAGATGTCGACGAGTGATCGACATTGGGCCATGACCAAAGATAAAAGCATTGATGGCATCGGACCGGAAGTGGGAAGCGGCTATCGGAAGGAGTCGTTTCTAGGCATTTCGGCTAAGGACGGCTCCAAACGGTGCTTGAATGTCTTGAGATTCCCAAAAATCACTGCTCCTGGATTGCATCCTACAGTACCAATCGCGCCATCCTGTGATTGAAGGGAGAGGCCAAGTTTTGAAAGTGTTCGGCCATCTGTTTGGGGGAGAAATCCTAGACTTAAAGGGGATCCTCAAAGTTTCCTTTTCAATAAAATCCCTCGGATTAGGGTCTCCCATCGGGCAAAGAAAGAATGATCCAGGACACGCAAGGTTAGAGATCAAGATCTCATTCTTCATTTCCTTTAAAAGAAATTGAGGCGAATGAGTCAAAAAGTGCATCGGAAACCGGTTCGAGAAAATTGCCGAATGGGTAAAGCAAGTAGGGTTACCTCTAGAAACTCCTCTTGAGTTCTGTCGCCATGATGGAGCTGGTTGAAGTCTCGTCGCCATTGAAGTCAACGGCGAGCGCAGATCTCAAGTGGCGGCCGGGTGTTGGCGGGTCTTGACCTAGATGAAAGGCGGCGACGGTCAATTTTGAAATAAAATCCTTTTATCTCGAAATTGAGGGGGCATGTGTTAACATCGAATTTGGTCGGGAATATGACGGGTGGACCCGCGGGCGGCGAGAGAGGAATTCGGCAAGTGCATATGCGGTCGGCTAATTTCCATGTGTTCGGCAAATGGCCAAGCGGTCGGCAAGCTTGCTTTATTTGAAGGCGGAGAAAGGAAAAAGGAAGGCGATCGAAAAGGGAAGGAGTCGTGATGATCAAGGACTCCGATTATGGATAGAGTTAGCGTGTCTTTGTCTTTCCAATTTTGGTTAGATAGTTCGTAAGTGCTTAGGACTCATGTTTTGTCCGGGGTATAAATATAAACCCTCGACCATTGTAATAGGGGTTCACAACCAAATCAATACAACCGGCTACGCGCCACCCTTCGAGTCCTTTAGTCGTGTCGTCGAGTTCTTCGAGAGGGCCAATCGATCCGTCGACCTCCGTAAGTCCGGCAACCTTGTTATCATGTCTAGTATCGTGCGGCGGATTTAGATGTGATGCAAGTAGTCTCATCCGTTTTGCTTAGTATCGTGCGGCGGATTTAAGCTTAATGATGGGAAGTTTTTGCTTGTGCCTTGTATCGTGCGGCGGATTAAGACATGAGTAAAGATAGTTATCGGCTCTTTTAGATTTGGCAAGATCTAATAGATTCATTAAGTTATCACGTGTTGCATGCTTTATTTAATGTTTAATTATTTGCAACACTCTTTTGCCCAATCTAGATTGATACTCTTTCGGCTTGTTGATCGTTCCTTTCATGCTTATTCAATATCGAGTAGATCAAGCTCATATAGCCGAATTAGATCGATCTAGATTGTTACATGTTGCGGGTTCATTCACGTTATATGTAGATAAGCCTTGACAGGACCGGGTACCGTGCGGCGGATGCGAGTCTTTGGGTTACTCTAGAGCTAGTCATCCGGTGGACTAGAGATCGGTTTAATCGATAGGCTCCTTTTACATGTTGCTTGTTTGTTCCTTCTTCATGGACCCCGATTCGGCAATCTTGCCGATACGGTTATGCTTATACATGTAGCAAGTATCTATAGATCTGTTAAATAATTATATGCTTTTAGCTCTTTATTGCTAGATTGTATCATGCGGTGGATTGATCTAGTAGCAAGGAGTGGTGTAAATTCATAGTGAGTGGTATCATGCGGTGGATTAGCTTGCTTGGGTTTATGCTCGACGGGTTTATGAAGGCTAGACGTGCGCGAGACTAGTTGGAGTAGCCTATGCATGTGTTGTTTAGTAGATTTATATTTATAAGTTACTTATTCTTAATTTTTAGTGCTTGATGATGCTTTAAACATGAGATGTAGTTTGATATGCTTTAATGATCTAATCTTGTTCAAACATGTCTTCATTTCTTGTATTCGGCTAGTTTGTTCTATTTACATCGGTTATGTTACTTTAGCCGAATGAAGCGCATCCTGTTGCGAGATAGCTTCCATAGCTATGTGTCGTCGTAAGTGGCTTCGGGGCCATAAAGATGGGAATGCTGGTCTCACCCAAAGACGTTCCGGTTATGATCTTACCGTTTTATCCCTTGTCGATTTCCGTGTCAAATCGACCGGCACGCCACCGGATTCAGACGCCTGGGCACCCGATTGAAGCTAGGCTTTCCGGCTTGCTGTGTGTGAGACGCAGGGTGGTCACATTTTGCGTCAACAAGGTGCACGATGCTGAGGACATACGAATCCTAGATGCCTGGCAGATGCGACGCGATGTAGAAGTTGGGGAACATGTAGAGTGTAATGATGAGGACTTAAGAGAGCTCGACAATATTGATAGTGATGACGACAGTACTGATGACGAGGACGAGCGCTCGCCAGCAATATTGCTGTTTGCGGAGATAGTTTCTAATCCATGTAATATTGATACTGTTATTTATATTACCTTACATTTAGGTTTCTTTACAAGTACTTGCAATCTACTAATACTAACTGTTTTAATCTTTGTCATTGCAGGCACTCGACAAAATGCCAGGCGGAGGACGGTCGCGCCAACAAAACGTCAGGTCGAGGTACATGGTGACCGAGCCCCAGCAGGACCACGTGGCGGCCGGCCACCACGAGGAGCACGTGGCCGGCCACCACGAGGAGGAGGATGACGAGGAGCTTGAGGTGGAGCCGTCGACCTGCAGGGGTGGGAGTAGGCGGAGGGCTGCCAGGATGAGGCTGTTTGAGGATGAGGCTGTTTGTGCCGACGGCGGTGGCGACGACGACGACGACGAGGAGGAGGACGGCGGCGGCGGTGGCGACGACGACGAGGAGGAGGACGGCGGCGGCGGTGGTGATGACGACGACGAGGAGGACGGCGGCGGCGGTGGCGACGACGACGAGGAGGAGGAGACTGCAGGCACCTCGACTTCCACATGCACCGCGAAGAAGCCCTTCCAGCGCGGGCCCGCTAAGCTCCCTGAGCACGTGCCGCGCCCTGACGACCGCCCGCAGATCGTGATCGCTGGGAGGTAAGTATCCATTGTTGATTTCTGTACTTGTTCTTATTTCATTTTCAAATTAAAACTGCATACTAACAATTGTTGTTTATGTGCAGTGGCTTGGCAAAGGTGACGGCCAGGAAGAGTTTGCCCCATGTCACTAGCATCCAGGGGCGAGTGATTAAAGCAAACTTCCCTCGCTTGGTCACCATCGAGGGGAAGACGATCGTGCCCGACAAATGGCCATACTACTACCTCGTCAGGGACGTACATGGGGAAATCCTCGCTGACAAGATCAAGAGGGAATTCTGGGTGAGTCTTTCAATCACAATGCATATCTCAATACTACGCATTTGTTGGACTTCTCTCAAACAATGGAATGATGCTTGATGCCTGTGTGCAGTTGTACTATAGGTTGGCGGAGGGGCAGGACCCCGTGCGGGCGGACCGGCATCAGGACAAGGTGTGCGAGTTGCGGATCAAGGACATGTTCTACGAGACGCACACCCAGGCCGTCATCTCCAACTACACCAACTTCAGGAGGATGAAGGTGGATAAGACCCAGGCCAGGGAGATGATATGTGAACCGGAGACCGACCTCACCGAGGAGCAGTACATGCAGGTAAATAAGTAGGAAAACATCCGTTGTGATTCCTTATGTGACACATTCAACTCATTATCCGGAAGATCTAATACTTGAATGTCATGCGAGACACCTCCGTCTTTGGTGCGGCAAGTACGCCGACCGCCGGCGTGAGATTGTCGAGGGTGGCAACGCCGGAGGCGTACGTGCGGCCTGAGCATGTCGGGCGAAACGCTTAAAAGAGATGGCGAGGTCCGGGGTCTCACACCACCAGGGGAGCCAGAACCTCCCAGAGTTCATGGAAACATGGGTATGCTTGTGTTCAACCATTTCTTATAGCGCTGGATTTCTTATATCTCTACTTGTAACCATGTTTTACGTTTTCCTCGCAGAGGGAGCACCACGACAGCAGCCCTTCAACGAGTACATGGGGTGGGCCCTTGCTCACAAGGGCCCAGCGAAAGCGGCCTCCACCACGTACAGCTCTTCGGACGGGTCCGAGAAGTACACCAGCCCGGTCGTGTACGAGAAGCTCACCAAGTACGCCGCCGCAGCTCGAGAGGCCCATGGCGACGACTACGACGTCACCACCACGCCCCTAGACCCTGAGCTCGTGATGAGGGTGGGAGGAGGGAAGCAACACGACCGGTTCTATATGGCCCACAGCGCCATTGAGCCGTCCTCTGTCCCGACGTTGACCGAGATCCGCAAAGAAGACCGGCGAAGGGGCGCACCGCGGGTCCCCATAGCGCCTCGGCACCCGAGCAGTGCGCAGGTGATCGCGGGTCTTCAGGTAAGTGGAGTTTCATTCGTCGTTCGACCGTTTCACAAATAATGTACCTTTCCTTCAAATACAATCAACCATGCTGGTGTAATATTGCAGTCCACGGTCCAGGAGGTGCTAGCCAACCAGAAGCAGATGGCGATTGCCTATCAGGAGCATGTGGCCGCAGTTGCGCAGCACTACCAGCAGGTGATGTCGCAGATGTCCCTACACATGCGTGCCCAGGGAATGAGTGAGCCTCCAGCCTCTGTCTTCGCTCCACCACCAGTACCTCCACTGCCTTTTCTTGTACCTCGTCCGGTGAGTCCCTACATTGCCTATTGCTTTAGCTTGTGATGCCAGTCTGCAGGTACTAATTCCATCACTTGGTCTTTGTGCAGACACAGTCGGCGGGTTCGAACCCAACTCTAGGTGCTAGCCCTCCAGCGGGTGCTTCTCCACACGGTCCTTCTCCACAGCACGGCCGGAGTCCTTACCAGAGCCTCCCCACGCAGCCGTTCGTCTGGGGTCCTCCACCGACGCAGGGGTACACGTGGCCGCCGCAGGGGCAGCCCGGGCTGTCTCAGTTCCCCACGCAGCCGGGGTACTCGTGGCCGCCGCAGGGGCAGCCCGGGCCGTCTCAGTTCCCTCAGCAGCAGCAGCTCGGCCACTGGCAGTACGGTGCGGCCCCGCAGCCGAGTTGGCCTGCGTGGGAGGATGGTGCTGGGGGCTCGGGGACCCGAGCTAGGTACCTTCTCTTCCTGCTTTTGGACCTTGTTGTGCCACGTCGGACATGTTTTGCCGATGTTGGCCTTGTATGGATGAATTTGGACTTGTATGCATGAATTGGGACTTGTATGGAGCCATTTCGACTTGTATGGATGATTTCGGACATGCTATACGGGATTCATGCTATATTATGGTTGAAATGGTGTATTATTGCTAATATATATGATGAATGTTGTACATGTGTGCTGCTTGTGATTAGATGTGGTCTAAATGGAAGAAAACAGAAAAAAAGGAAAAAAAAATTCCCAGGTTTGCCGATGGCCAGCCATCGGCAAACCTGGGGAAAAATTTCCCAGCGAAGCCCAGGTTTGCCGATGGCCATGGCCATCGGCAAACTGACCATAACTTTGCCAATGGCCATGGCCATCGGCAAAGAAATTCCTGGAAAACATTTTGAAAACAAAAAAAAGGTACGATGATGGCCGTGGCCATCGGAAAAGATATTTCTTTGCCGATGGCCACGTGGCATCAGCCATCGGCAAACCCGCCGTCAGTCTGACGGCGGGGCGGCTGACGTGGCCCCTTTGCCGATGGGGGTCACGGCCATCCGCGAATCGTTTGCCGTTGGCACTGTCAGTTGCCATCGGTGCCACTGTTGCCGATGGGAGTTTGCCGATGGCATCTCGACTTTGCCATCGGCAAACTATTTGCCGATGGGATCCTGGGCTTTGCCGATGGCATGAAGCCATCGGCAAAGCCTCTGGATCTGGTAGTGTGTTGACATCAAACTGTCCTATGAGGCAACGGGGTGACGCCGAGGACCCGACGCGTGGCGGCAGCAGAGGGCAACACGTGGAGTCCTTAAGGGCATGACACGTGGCGCTTCAGGATAGGGTTAGGAAAAGATGCTTTTAGTTTTACAATGTACAGGAGTGCCCTTGTTGGGGCCCACTTGTAAGTGTAACAAGAGTTGAAACCCTAGTGTAAAAAGCCACATGACCCTTGGTATGGCCTATAAATACCAAGGGCCTGGCATGTGTAGAGGGGGAGGACCCTTGGCATTTTTAGTCCCAATTAATGCAAATCCCCAGTGGGGGCCCCTCAGACAGTTGTCTTGCCTGGTGCATGTTTGGACCCCACACTCTGTCTGGGAAACCTTCGCCCTCCTCCTCCGGATCCCGGCGAAGGTAGGGGGGCAAGTGTTTATACCAACAGTTGGCGCCGTCCGTGGGGTTCGAACAAAAGAAACAAGCCATGGCACCAAACATCAGTGAACTTTCTTCAGCGCAGGGAGCCAACGCGGATTCGACCCTCGCTGGCGGAGGTGTCGTTCCGCCAAATCCCCTCTCTGTGCAACCTCCGATTGAGCAATCTGCAAACCTGGTAGTTGATGCCAACCCAGATCAAGCCGGATCCGGAGGTCGGCCACGAACCTCGGTGGTCCGGGACATCATTGTCCAGCCGCGTCCTCACACCTCCGGAGATGGCAACGGCAATGGATCAACGACCAACAGTGAGGCCTCAGAGGAAGACAGATTGACCAGGCATCTCGAACAGCTCCAAGAGAACATCCTCGCCGGTAAGAGACACCTAGAGCAAATCAACAAAGAATCAAGAGCGGCAACCATACGGCGCAGGACAGAGGAAGCAGAAGCAGAGCTCCGCCGCATCGAGCAAAGCATCAGAGCTGCTGAGGCAGGTGCGGAAGTAAGGAACTACAGAGACCCGGCCCTTCCTGTGTGCCTCCCAGTCGCACAACCTCCGCTGGAGCAACAGCAAGACCCCCACCCACCACGCCCGGAGCCAGACCTCCACGCCAACATCCTTTACCCGGCGGCCGCTGGCGGAGGTGTTCCAGAGCCAAGAGCCGCACCGCGGGTCCCGCATTATGACTCCAAGTCCCCCTTGTCATACGACCTTCAGATCACCGAGTGGCCCCAGGGCTTCGCCATGCAGCATCTACCACGGTATGATGGCACCTACGAGCCACGCCAATATCTAATGTCTTATGAAGCTGCTGTCTTAGCTGCCGGAGGTGACGAGGACATCATGGCCAAAGCTTTCGTGATCGTGGCCAGAGATATTGCTCAAACCTGGTACAACAACCTCCGGCCAGGATCCATCCGATGCTGGGATGACCTTCGTGAGAGAATCTGCACAAACTTCAAAGGTGTCAGCCGGTCCGCGGCCAAGGCTACCGCCCTCCTCAATTGCAAGCAAAGAGTTGATGAACCGTTACAAGATTGGTGGAAAAGATTCCTCAACACCAAGAATCGCACCCCCGGTGTCACGGATGAGGTCATGATTTTGGCAGTGACGAGTTGCATCCAGCCAGGACCATGTTCGTCGAAGCTATCAAGGAGAGAACCGAGAACCATCGCTGAGTTGTATGACATCATGGAAAAGCAGATCAGAGCAGACAACAATGAATGCATCAAGTCTCAGTCGTCCCAACCTCCGCAACGACAGCAAAGAGAATGCAATACGAATCCTCGCAACGACTACCCTCGCATCGACATGGGAAACGTTAATGCTATTGATGGCAGTAACGATCAGCAAGCTCGGCAAAACCCTCGCCAGCCCAGACAACCTCCACCGCAAGTCGACAGAAGACTGGCCAACTCAGATCAGCAAAGACAACAACCTTCGCAGCCTTATTATTGCCATTTTTGTGGGAAAGGCAGCGACCATTACACCAAGCAATGTGTTTGGTACATTAAGGGACTTGAATGCAGGGATGGTCAAGCTCCACCAGCTCCGCAGGCAGGAACAGTCAATCACACTCGCAGAGCAGCGCCAAACCCCCGCAACCGTAACCAGGGGTACAACCACAACCACCGAGCTCAGCAACCCCCGTATCAACAACCAACATACTACCCTCAGCCAGCCTTCGCTCAGGGCCAATATGTTCACAACCAGCAGCAGTAATACTACCATCGCCAAGCACAACAGCAGTACCAACAACCCCAGCCAATCGCCCAACAGGCTCAGGTGCAAGCTTTACCTCCGCCACCACCCCTACCGGCATTACCTCCGCCACAACCAGTCAAGGTCGAGGGTGAAGCACAGGGGGCACAGATCGCAGTCAACAATCCCACAGCCACCTACGGGGTCATCATGGCAATCTCCGGAGGTTCAGGTGAGGATCACGGCAACAAAAGGCAGCGCAGAGAGCACTTTCGCCGGGTCAACCATGTAGCCAGCGAAGGACCACACAGAAACGACCATTGGTCCCATATTCCTCTGACCTTCGACAGCTCTGACCTCAAGCTCAAGCAGTATCCACACACCGATGCGATGGTCATAGAAACAAACATCGCAAGCTGGACAGTGATAAAAATCCTCATGGACAACAGCAGCTCCGCCGACATCCTTTTTGCGTCTACCTTCGATGGCATGAAACTCGACAGAAACTCGCTACAGCCGGCAGGTCATCCGTTATTCGGGTTCGGAGGTCAGCAGATCAGAGCGATCGGAAAGATCACTTTACCAGTGTCCTTCGGCAACAAATCCATCACCCGCACAGAACACATTACCTTCGACGTGGTCGACATCCCATATAACTACAACGTTATCTTCGGAAGGGGTACCATCAACCAGTTCAATGCCGCGATCCATCCTGGTTACCTTTGCATGAAAATGCCAGCGCCCGGAGGTATTGTTGCTGTCTACGGGGATCAAAACACGGCCAGAATAGCGGAGCAAGCAGCCACTCCGGGGCAGAAAAACGTCCATTACCTCCAAGAAAAGGAGCAGAGACAGCAACAAGAAGAAGAACAAAAAGAGCAACGAGAAGCAGAACCGAAGATAGATGCAGCCTAGTTACCTTCGCGTGCACAGCCGGAGGAAGAGACAAAGAAGATTCAGCTATTTCCGGACGATCCTGAAAAGAAAGTCATCATATCAGCTCTGCTGGACAGTGAATATGAAGCCCAACTTGTCCAGTTCCTTCGCGACAACAGCGATGCCTTCGCATGGTCGGCCTCGGACCTCGTTGGTGTAGATAGAAAACTCATCGAGCACTGCTTGAACCTCAACAAAGATCATCCTCCAATAAAGAAAAAGCTTCACAAGATGTCAGAAGGAAGGAAACAGGCCGCCAAAGCGGAGGTAGACCGCCTGTTAAAAGCGGAGGTTATTCACAGAGTCAAGTACCCAACGTGGATCTCTAATGTGGTGCTGGTACAAAAGAAAAATCTCAAGTGGCAAATGTGTGTCGATTTCACAAGTCTCAACAAGGCATGCCCAAAGGACTGCTTTCCATTACCTAGGATAAGTACCCTCGTGGATGCGGCCGCGGGTTGCGAGCTCTTATCTCTGCTCGATTGTTTCTCTGGCTACCATCAAATCTGGATGAACAAAGATGACGAAGAAAAGACTAGCTTCATTACCCCCGATGGCACTTTCTGCTTCAGGAGAATGGCCGAGGGGCTTCGCAACGCAGGCCCAACCTTCGCCCGCATGATAGCGGAGGTCTTCAAAGATGACCCAACAGTCTCGGCTTACGTCGATGACATCGTGATCCAGAGCAAACTCAGAACCAACCACATAGCAGACCTAGCAAGAACCTTCGACAAGCTCAGAAAGGCGAAGCTCAAACTCAACCCCGAAAAATGCATCTTTGGAGTAAGCAAAGGAAAGCTTCTGGGTTGTCTCGTCTCAACTAGAGGAATTGAAGCCAACCCAACAAAAATAGACGCCATCATCTCTATGTCACCTCCGGCATCAAGGAAATCTGCCCAGCGCCTGTCCGGCCGTCTGGCTTCGCTCAGCAAGTTCATCTCGCGATCTGCAGAGCGAGGGTGGCCTTTCTTCAAGGTCCTCAAGACCTGCGAGCCTTTCAAGTGGGGTCCGACCCAGCAAGCTGCCTTCGACAGTCTCAAACAATACCTACTCAAGTTAACAACCCTCGCAAGTCCTGAACCTTCGGAACCCCTACTGCTATATGTCGCCACGTCGCCCCATGCGGTTAGCGTTGTTCTTGTCAAAGAAACCCTTGAGGAGCACCAAAGGCGGCAGATCCCGGTTTATTATGTATCGGGGTCCTCGAAGGCCCCAAGAATCACTACTCGGAGCTCGAAAAGGTCGCTTATGCAGTGGTCATGGCAGCGAAAAAGCTCAAGCATTACTTTCAATCTCACCCTATCACAGTACCTTCGCAGTTCCCTCTGGACAATATCTTTAGAAACCCGGAGGCAGTGGGAAGAATTGCCAAGTGGGCTTCGCAACTCAGCGACTACACGCTAACCTTCGTCGGGAGACACACGATCAAATCACAAGCCTTAGCAGATTTCATCGCAGATTGGACCCCCGATCCTCACAACAAGGCAGAAGATATAGAACCTCCGTGGACAGTGCATGTGGACGGAGCATGGGGGGCTCAAGGAGCCGGAATCGCAGTGATCTTAACATCACCTTCGGGAGTTCAGCTCAGATACGCCGCAAGGCTCGAGTTTCAATGCACCAACAATTCTGCCGAGTATGAGGCCGTTCTTTTGGCTCTCGCGAAGCTCCGCGCTCTCTCCGTGCGCCGGGCGGTTATCCGGACCGACTCTCAAGTGATCGCCGGCCACATCGAAAAAACTTTCAAGGCAAAAGACCTGGAGCTACAGAAATACCTTCACACTGTCCGCAAAGCAGAAAGTTTCTTCCTGGGCATTACCACAAAATCCATCCCTCGCAGCGAGAACAGGGAGGCAGATGAAATAGCCAAGGCCGCAGCTCAAGCAACACCATTACCTCCGGACGTCTTTTACGAGACCTTCGCAGCACCCGCGATCGCCTGCAACGCACCACATGTAAGGATGGTCAACATAATAGCCAGCGAAGATTGGAGGGCTCCTATCATAGCTTACATCAAAGGATTCTATGAACCCGAATCGAAGGAAGAAGAAAAAAGAATGATTCAGAGAGCGCGAGGGTACAAGATCGAAGGACAGAACCTTTACAAAGCTTCGGTCACTGCTCCTTGGCTGAAATGTGTCGCCACAAGCGAAGGTATCGCTATACTCAAAGAAATCCACCAGGGCATTTGCAGCTCGCACAATGGCCCTCGGGCCCTAGTTGGAAAGGCATTCAGACAAGGGTTCTATTGGCCCACCGCTCTGTCCGACGCTTCCTTGATGGTGCGCCACTGCGAAGGTTGCCAGCGGGCCGCCAACCACTCAAACAGACCCGGAGCTCCGACTACTCTGATCTGCCCTACCTGGCCAATGCAACGCTGGGCCATGGACCTGGTTGGGCCTTTGCCGACCGCTCCTGGGAAGCTCCGCTACGCGGTGGTAGCGGTGGAGTACTTTACCAAATGGATCAAAGCTCGAGCGCTTGCCACCATTACCTCCGCCACAATACAGAAATTTTTCTGGCAGCAAATCGTCTGTCGCTTCAGCGTTCCAAGGGATCTCACAGTTGACAATGGAACCCAGTTTGATAGCTTCGCCTTCAAAGAATTCTGCTTCCAAATTGGCACCAAAATCCACTTCGCCTCGGTCAGACATCCGCAGTCTAACGGGCTAGTCGAAAGGGCCAATGCAATCATCCTGCAAGGAATCAAAAAGAATCTCACAGACAAGCCATTAGGCAAATGGGCAGAGGAACTTATCACTGTAGTATGGTCTCACAACACCTCCGATGGCAGAGCCACCGGCATCACCCCATTCAAGTTACTCTATGGAGAGGAAGCCGTCCTCCCAGAAGAGCTCCGCCATGGCTCACCAAGAACTACCTCCGATGCCCCCACTCAAGATGAAGCACTGGACAAGGACCTACTCGAGGAAGTAAGGTGCAAAGCGGTCAACAACCTCCGCAGCTACCAGGCTGAAACCCAGAAGTAGAGAGACAAGAAGGTCTCACCACGCGAGCTCCGCCAAGGAGACATGGTATTGATCAGGAAGCAGAACGCGAAGATGGCGGGCAAGCTCCAAGACAAGTGGCTCGGCCCCTACGTTATCACAAGCTCCACAAGACCAGGATCGTTCCACCTCCAGGATGCCGAAGGTCGCGAACTATCGCATACATGGAACATCGATGACCTCCGCAAGTACTACCCATAGTGGTCCATTAAAAACTATGTAATCTCTACTTTCGCACCAGTTTTTTCCTTTCCTTCGCAAGCACAGACTATCCCTGCACTCTTTTTCCTTATGTCAGGGCATAAGGTTTTTTGATGAGGCGGGAAAACTATGTAATAAAGATTTGATTCCCGAGATTTGCTTGTCAACCACCGCCGAAACGGGCTAGGGCCGTGCTTCGCCCTCATCGGCGGCCGTTTTAAGTGCAGGGATTGCCTCGGGCTGACAATCGACCTCGGTTGAAGGTCACCCCGATGCAAGCCCATCCATACATCCCCGCCAGTTGGGCCAGGGGCTGCGATGAAAGCAAACTCCATCTCGACCCCCGCAGAGGGCGAGGAGCGGAGGCACCAAAATCCGCAGACCCCCGCCAGTTGGGCCAGGGGCTGCGACGAAAGCAAACTCCATCTTGACCCCCGCAGAGGGCGAGGAGCGGAGGCATGTTGGCGTTTCTTAGCGTCGCTACCAAGCATGGATGTTTTAAGTCCATCCCAGGTAACGGCACTAGAAAGCCAATTGGTATAAGTTACACAAACAGTGAAATCCGCAAGCGCACGGATACCGTTGTAGCTTTCACCCAAGAGTATTCCGGGTATCGTATTTATCCTCGGGGAAGCAAAGGGTAAAGAAGTTGATAATTAACCATCATACATCCGTTAACTAATATACCAACTAGACTAATGTGGGGGTAACGAGATATGATCGGGTGTTTGGATAAGTGACACACACGGGAGAACCCTAAAAAGATAGCGAAGCGTACTAGCTAAGCCGGGAGGTCGACGGGAGATGCCAAGATTCCTATTTTCTTCTCCATTACCGTGGTTCTATTTTAGTCTAAACCAAAGGAATAGCTAAGCGAGAGGTCAACATAGCAGTTATACCGAGACACTTCGGAGCGGCGGTACCTTTCCGGTTCTCGAAGAGACCGGGAAGGGTTAACCGGGGAAGGCCGCCAAAAGCTCTACGAAAACACCGGCCCCGAACGTGGTGGAATACAAAGGCCTGGTCGGAGCTGTCACCCCGGGGCTACCACAACTATCCGTGGGGCTAGGCGCATTCTCCAGAACTCGCTAACCCGGACACCGCGCCGCACTAGCGGTTACGTACTCTAGTCACGATCTATAACTAGAGCAATTGGTAGACCAGAGAACCCATGCCAAGGTATAAACACTACACTAACCAAACTTAGCTAAAGAACTAAGGCATGACAAGATAACCGAATGAGTAGTTCAGTAATGTAAAGAAGATAAACATATTCAAAGTACTTGAGCCTTATAGAGGACCGATACAAGAAGTGCCGGAACTCCGAGGACTACTCCGGAACTTGAGCTCTCTCCCTCACTCCCAACTAGACTAGCACTACTACTACATCTTGGATATGGTAAAGTGGGGCTCTTCCTTGTGGTGTGTGTTCAATGAGGGGGGAGAGAGCCTCCTTTTATAGGTGGAGAAGAGGGGGCTCTTTGGAAATGTTCCATCCCCACATGGAAAGACCAAAACCGACCTCTATAGGGCGGTTTCACACCTTCCATACAGGGATCACCACCGTCATTGGCCTTGGGCTGTCGGCATGGGCCACCTGGCAAAAGATGGGCCCGTTTGGTGCCAGAACTGGTGCGCCCGCGCCTCAGGCGCGCCCATGCCCATTGTGGGCCCCCTTGGCCCCAACTTTTTCCAGATTCTTGTGGGCCTTTTCCTTAGCTTCGAAACGGTGGGTATTTTGTCCAATTCCGAGTTCGTATGCATCCGGGGGCGTCCGTTTTACTAGGACGTGTCCGTGCAGTCCAAAAACGAACTCGACCCTGATTTGGTGCTTGGGCTAGGCCACTCCCATGTCGGTGGTTTGGCCCAAGCTATCTGGCAGCTGGGCCCCTCTTCCTAACTCCTCTGTTTTGCTTGAGCCATGTCATATTTTTAGTGTATTTTCATATAAGCCCTGCAAAACAAGTGAGACACCAAAACTCGTGGAATCGGTTAGTCATAAGCCCTATATCTAAGTTTTGGTAAACATTTTATTTGTAAGTTGGCGGTAAAAAGCATGCAATAAGGAGCGCCAACAAGTTCCCCCACACTTATTCTTTGCTCGTCCTCGAGCAAAGCTAAAAGGAACTATGGAACATGACTTTAAAGATATGATGCTAGCATAAAAGATATTCCATGTCATTCCTCATACCTGTGGATTTCAAAGTGTCTACCATGTCGCCTTGAGCGGTTGAAAAGTGGAACGGCTTTGACACCAAGTCATCACTTTAATTCTATGCAGCATACTTGGAGGGTTTTTTTATAAATTTTTTTGCAAATGAAAACATATAGCTCAAACTTCTCCTCAAATGGTACTCTCAAATCGCTCAATGTGTATGATTCCTCACCAAAAGCATTTGAGACATGTGCCTTTCTTCATGACCTACCTCTAAAGCTGTGAGTGGAGTTTTGGGTAGGTATGAAAGTGGGCATACTTGAATCACATATATTGCCAAGTCAAAAACCGGACCAGACGAAGATACAAGACATACACCTTGATCGAGATGTGCAAGTGTGTGGGATGAGGAAATGGTTCCTATATTTGTGGTATTTTTGAAGCTCCATGCATCATGACAATCTCTCTTTATTGGTGGATGATGAGTTGAAGGAGTATGGGCTATAAAAAGGAAGTATATAAATTTATTTTTCTTTCTTTCTTTTTCTTTTTTTTTTTTTTTTTTTTTTTTTCTTTCTCTTTTTTTTCTTTCATTCTTTTTTTTTTAAACGGGGATCTAAGATTTCCGTCTGTCTAAATGATGGGACCCTTGTCCTCTTATGTCCCCCGGCAAAAATTATTTCTTTTTTTCTAGGAACATAGCCCATAACTTTATGTCTCGGTAAATGATGAAATGGAGAGATGTCATGATAGAATGCGTGGAGTATTTTTGGCATCTAAGGGGATGCGCAACCCTCGGGGTAAAGGTTGGCATTTTTATTTGGTGGAATGGTGCGCAATTCTTAGTGTGAGAATTGGCATTTTGACGAAAGGGGTGCATGTTGTGCGCAACTCTTAGTGTAAGAGTCGGCAATTATTTGGTGGGTGCAAGTGAATCTCGATCGTGGGTGCATGACCATAATCTAACATTGGTCACAACAATCTGACCTGACTCAATGATCAAACAAGTAGCATATGACTAGGGTTTTGTATGTAAAGCATGTCATATGGCTTTGGTAGGAATTTCATAACCATTGAGGATAAGCGTTGCTATAAGTTTTGTGCTTTATCAAAACAAAATTCTCCAAGAGCTCACACAAAAAAGAAAGGATTACTTTAGTCGTACCATATCACACCTCACAACAACCTAGTTGACAAGTTTTCCTAAAAGATCTATCCACAAGTAACAAGTGTATGAACTAGGAATAACGCTTATACCGGCCAATCTTTAAAAAGTCAAGCTCATAGTGCCCCAAGGTTTTATTTCACAAATTAAGTTTGATTAACATGTGTAGAATTTTTAAACAAGATCAAACTTATGGGGGCAAAACATGGGTGAGGAATAGGAGTGCAAACCCGGTGTGCCCGAATGATAGCGTGGACGAGTCGGGTCCCCCGCACTTGGATTTTTATGTCATTTGATAATAAAAACCAAGTGTGATTGTTGATGCATCTCCTTGCAATGTGTTGCGGTGTCCATGTTTCTAGACATCGTTTATCCTCCGTTCCTAGAATTGTTAGTGGAAAAGAATACCCGAAGGGAACTTTGTCTAGCACCAAGATTTTTTTTATTGTTGGAAGATAGGGAGAGGTTATTATTTTAAAACATGATAAGCAAAGAATTATTTTATTATCAAAAGGTTTTTTTATATAAATTTTGAAAATAAGTTGAAAACAATTTTATTATGCACTTTGAAGGTAAGATTGTTTTTAGTTTTTATGTAAAGAATATTTTGGTGGAAAGGTAAACATGCGAGTTTTAAAATCAAAAGCTGTTTGGAAATCAAATATGAGATAAATACCGATTTACCTTCGGCAAGGGCTCACCATTTTAAGTCCATTGAGTAAGGACTTCTCCATTGACATTTGTTCTTGAATTTGCATCATCTCATCCTGGAGATCGATGAGGATGCTTGACTTCTTGTTTTCACCATGCCATCAAGATCTTCATGTGGTTTTGGCTTGGCGGTTTTGAGATTCATTTTTTTTCTTGATCAAGATTTCATTCAAAGTTCACCAAGTGAGCTCTTGTTTACCACCGTTATGAATTCATCTCAAAGATTTACCCTTATGGACTCGAGAAAATCCTGCAGGGGTTAGTCGATGCATACAACCAAAGTCTATACTAGCAATTTTTGGTTCAATTAATCAAACTTGACTCCATGCCTAGTTTGATTAAGGTAGGCAGTTTAACCTAAGCACCACGCTTAGTTTAAAAAAGCCTATGGAAGCACCAACGTTAAGCACAACCAAACCAAAGTATACCAGAGTAGAAAAAGGCAGCATGAAAATGATAAACATGAGATTAGTTCAGATGGGTGTACGAACATTGAATGATGAATCGGAGAACCACTTTTTATATGCAGGGCAATGCAAGCGAGGTGAATGAATGTGATCAAAACAAACATGCAATGGTTTGAAGGAAATTTAAATGAGTAAAATGCATGCAAATCTAGGCTTTAGCTTTTTCCGTAGCGCGGACCATCTAACGATATCATCACACCAATTGGCAAGCCAAGACATGAAGCCGAGATGGTCCCGTTTAACATCCGTCTACTACGAGGCTAGACTAGGAGCATCGAATAGGAAGATAACAATAGAAATTGTTATCAACCTAGACTAGGCATGGCGCCCGAATACGGCTCAAAGACTAGGAGCCACCCAAAGAAAGCACTAGATATATGATGAATTAAGTAAACATGCAGTGGTGAAAATAAATTTGGAAGGTATAAAATGTTTTTGGTTGGTTCTCTCAAACCTTGATCGTTTCATCACTCATAATTTGTGATTGAATTGTGAGTGATGCAATGTAGTCGTTCCGTCCGTGATGGGATTGTGATCTCTCGGACGGCGACTTTCTCTCCATCTCGCATAGAGTTAGTTTGTACACAACATATGCCTATCTATGAGATGGCGGGGGTGGAAGTATGATTTTTCATGAAAGAGCGGGCACTTCGGGCTCATGATTTTTTTTAAAAAAAAAATACCCACAAAAGCTAGTGGCAACTAGGTTAACGAAATCAAGATAAAGATCAAAACCTTTACGCCTATTGCTTCCCCGGCAACGGCGCCAGAAAGCTTGTTGGTGTTTCTTAGCGTCGCTACCAAGCATGGAGGTTTTAAGTCCATCCCAGGTAACGGCACTAGAAAGCCAATTGGTATAAGTTACGCAAACAGTGAAATCCGCAAGCGCACGGATACCGTTGTAGCTTTCACCCAAGAGTATTCCAGGGTATCGTATTTATCCTCAGGGAAGCAAAGGGTAAAGAAGTTGATAATTAACCATCATACATCTGTTAACTAATATACCAACTAGACTAATGTGGGGGTAACAGATATGATCGGGTGTTTGGATAAGTGACACACACAGGAGAACCCTAAAAAGATAGCAGAGCAGACTAGCTAAGCTGGGAGGTCGACAGGAGATGCCAAGATTCCTATTTTCTTCTCCATTACTGTGGTTCTATTTTAGTCTAAACCAAAGGAATAGCTAAGCAGAGGTCAACATAGCAGTTATACCGAGACACTTGAGCGGCGGTACCTTTCCGGTTCTCGAAGAGATCGGGAAGGGTTAACCGGGGGAAGGCCGCCAAAAGCTCTACGAAAACACCAGCCCGAACGTGGTGGAATACAAAGGCCTGGTCGGAGCTGCCCACCCCCGGGCTACCACAACTATCCGTGGGGCTAGGCGCATTCTCCGGTAACTCGCTAACCCAGACACCGCGCCTGCACTAGCGGTTACGTACTCTAGTCATGATCTATAACTAGAGCAATCGGTAGACCAGAGAACCCATGCCAAGGTATAAACACTACACTAACCAAACTTAGCTAAAGAACTAAGGCATGACAAGATAACCGAATGAGTAGTTCAGTAATGTAAAAAGAAGATAAACATATTCAAAGTACTTGAGCCTTATAGAGGACCGATACAAGAAGTGCCGGAACTCCGAGGACTACTCCGGAACTTGAGCTCTCTCCCTCACTCCCAACTAGACTAGCACTACTACTACATCTTGGATATGGTAAAGTGGGGCTCATCCTTGTGGTGTGTGTTCAATGAGGGGGGAGAGAGCCTCCTTTTATAGGTGGAGAAGAGGGGGCTCTTTGGAAATGTTCCATCCCCACATGGAAAGACCAAAACCGACCTCTATAGGGCGATTTCACACCTTCCATACGGGGATCACCACCGTCATTGGCCTTGGGCTGTCGGTATGGGCCACCTGGCAAAAGATGGGCCCGTTTGGTGCCAGAACTGGCGCGCCCGCGCCCATTGTGGGCCCCCTTGGCCCAACTTTTTCCAGATTCTTGTGGGCCTTTTCCTTAGCTTCGAAACGGTGGGTATTTTGTCCAATTTCGAGTTCGTATGCATCCGGGGCGTCCGTTTTACTAGGACGTGTCCGTGCAGTCCAAAACGAACTCGACCCGATTTGGTGCTTGGGCTAGGCCACTCCCATGTCGGTGGTTTGGCCCAAGCTATCCGGCAGCTGGGCCCCTCTTCCTAACTCCTCGTTTTGCTTGAGCGATGTCATATTTTTAGTGTATTTTCATATAAGCCCCGCAAAACAAGTGAGACACCAAAACTCGTGGAATCGGTTAGTCATAAGCCCTATATCTAAGTTTTGGTAAACATTTTATTTGTAAGTTGGCGGTAAAAAGCATGCAATAAGGAGCGCCAACAAGGCACCAAAATCCGCAGACCCCCGCTAGTTGGGCCAGGGGCTGCGACGAAAGCAAACTCCACCTCGACCCCCGCAGAGGTCGAGGCGCGGAGGTGCCAAAATCCGCGGACCCCCGCCGTTGGGCCGGGCCGCGACGAAAGCAAACTCCACCTCGACCCCCGCGGGAGGGCGAGGAGCGGAGGTACCAAAATCCACAGACCCCCGCCAGTTGGGCCGGGGCTGCGACGAAAGCAAACTCCACCTCGACCCCCGCAGAGGGCGAGGAGCGGAGGCACCAAAATCCGCAGACCCCCGCCAGTTGGGCCAGGGGCTGCGACGAAAGCAAACTCCACCTCGACCCCCGCAGAGGGCGAGGCGCGGAGGTACCAAAATCCGCGACCCCCGCCGGCCTGGGCCGGGGCGCGACGAAAGCAAACTCCACCTCGACCCCCGAGAGGGCGAGGAGCGGAGGTACCAAAATCCGCAGACCCCCGCCAGTTGGGCCAGGGGCTGCGACGAAAGCAAACTCCACCTCGACCCCCGCAGAGGGCGAGGAGCGGAGGTACCAAAATCCGCAGACCCCCGCCAATTGGGCCAGGGGCTGCGAGGAAAGTAAGCTTCACCTCGACCCCCGCAGAGGGCGAGGCGCGGAGGTACCAAAGTCTGCAGACCATCAACACTTAGGCCAGGAGCGGTGACTAAAGGTAAGATGCTAGTAGACCATCGCTCCCCAAATCAAGAACCGTGCCAGGGCAACTTTTGTTTCAACTCTAAACCCCTCAAAGTAACTATTACAAAGCCCATTCCACATAGATCCAAAAATCACTCCAATCTACATAGTGCCTCTCCTACCAATACATTCTATTATATAGATCCTACCTACCAAACCCCCGCCGTACAAACCAAACTGGGAATTAAAAGCCCCGTACGCTTCCCCAACCACCGCACCTACCATAGTACCCGATGAATCCCAACATTCAAACCAAATCCCAAGCCATCACATCAGTCTCAGCATCAGTACCACCAAACCCGCTTATTTAAGCAAGGCCAAGCATCCAAACCCAAAGCATTTCCAGATCATGTCCGGCCATTAACCCACTTCCATAGGAACGAGAGGTATCAGGAAGGAGCGCCTAAGCCAGTTACCCAGCCGAAGGTCTTGATTCTGCAGCATAGCTGCTTTAGCACAGTTCCAGCTAGCTTCCAGCCATTACCGCCGCAACCCCCGCAATAACCACCTCCGAAGGTCAGGGGCATGAAGCGCAATACCCTTACATGCCATCACTTGCAGACACCCTCCCACAACCACCTTCGCAACAAAACCCTGCAGCTTTATATAGTCACGCGCAAGGCCATAACTTGACATCAGATGCAACTTAAACCACCGCTAGGAACCCAGGAGGAGCTGTGCCTGAGCAAAAATCTGAACACGTAAAAGTAAGCAAACTAGCACGCGACTCCGAATTCAACCCTCGGTCTGATGCTGCGAAGTTGTCTACCTCCACAACTCCACAACCAAGGTTCATCATCAGTCAGTACCTCCGATGTGAAGGACATGCTTCACTTCATAGGACTGCTGTTCCAAAGGCCAAACTGGCGCCATGTAAACACATGTAGGCAAAGCTCCACTTACAGTTCATGCAAAAGATCCTGTATCAACTGAATATAAGTGGCTGCACCTTTCTACCTTCGCAAACAAACGTGAGCCTCACTTTTGAAAAGTTGGGCGTCGCTGCGCTTTTCTACCTCCGAAAACAAGCGCGAGCCTCGCTTTTGAAAAGTTGGGCGTCGCTGCGCTCTTCTACCTCCGAAAACAAACGCGAGCCTCGCTTTCGAAAAGTTGGGTGTCGCCGCGCTCTTCTACCTCCGCAAACAAACGCGAGCCTCGCTTTTGAAAAGTTGGGCGTCATTTGCGCTTTTCTACCTCCGAAAACAAGCGCGAGCCTCGCTTTTGAAAAGTTGGGCGTCGCTGCGCTTTTCTACCTCCGCAAACAAACGTGAGCCTCGCTTTTGAAAAGTTGGGCGTCGCTGCGCTTTTTCTACCTCCGCAAACAAGCGCGAGCCTCGTTTTTGAAAAGTAGGGCGTCGCTGCGCTTTTCTACCTTCGAAAACAAACGCGAGCCTCGCTTTTGAAAAGTTGGGCGTCGCTGCGCTCTTCTACCTCCGCAAACAAACGTGAGCCTCGCTTTTGAAAAGTTGGGCGTCGCTGCACTTTTCTACCTCCGAAAACAAACGCGAGCCTCGCTTTCAAAAAGTTGGGCGTCGCTGCGCTCTTCTACCTCCGAAAACAAACGCGAGCCTCGCTTTCGAAAAGTTGGGCGTCGCTGCGCTCTTCTACCTCTCGCAAACAAACGCGAGCCTCGCTTTTTGAAAAGTTGGGCATCGCTGCGCTTTTCTACCTCGGCAAACAAGCGCGAGCCTCGCTTTTGAAAAGTTGGGCGTCGCTGCGCTTTTCTACCTCCGCAAACAAACGCGAGCCTCGCTTTTGAAAAGTTGGGCGTCGCTGCGCTTTTTCTACCTCCGCAAACAAGCGCGAGCCTCGCTTTTGAAAAGTTGGGCGTCGCGCGCTTTTCTACCTCCAAAAACAAACGCGAGCCTCGCTTTTGAAAAGTTGGGCGTCGCGCGCTCTTCTACCTCCGCAAACAAGCGCGAGCCTCGCTTTTGAAAAGTTGGGCGTCGCCGCGCTCTTCTACCTACGAAAACAAACGCGAGCCTCGCTTTCGAAAAGTTGGACGTCGCTGCGCTTTTCTACCTCCGCAAACAAACGCGAGCCTCGCTTTTGAAAAGTTAGGCGTCATTGCGCTTTTCTACCTCCGAAAACAAGCGCGAGCCTCGCTTTTGAAAAGTTCGGCGTCGCTGCGCTTTTCTACCTCCGCAAACAAACGCGAGCCTCGCTTTTGAAAAGTTGGGCGTCGCTGCGCTTTTTCTACCTCCGCAAACAAGCGAGCCTCGCTTTTGAAAAGTAGGGCGTCGCCGCGCTTTTCTACCTCCGAAAACAAACGCGAGCCTCGCTTTTGAAAAGTTGGGCGTCGCTGCGCTTTTCTACCTCCGAAAACAAACGCGAGCCTCCCTTTTGAAAAGTTGAGCGTCGCTGCACTTTTCTACCTCCGAAAACAAACGCGTGCCTCGCTTTTGAAAAGTTGGGCGTCGCTGCGCTTTTCTACCTCCGCAAACAAACGCGAGCCTCGCTTTTGAAAAGTTGGGCGTCGCTGCGTTTTTCTACCTCCGCAAACTAATGCGAGCCTCGCTTTTGAAAAGTTGGGCGTCGCTGCGCTTTTCTACCTTCGCAAACAAACGCGAGTCTCGTTACCAAAAGTTTGTTTCTCCTTCGAACACAACATTCATTAACACAAGAAGAAGTTAAAAGATTCTTTTACAAGTCACCTCCTCAAGCGACCGTGGGAGTCAACATAATAATGCAACACTCGACCACGCTTCCGCCGGGATCGTGGCCGAGTCACCTCCGCAGCCATCGATTGCACGACACCTTCTAATATGTCATCGACAAGCACCTCCGCAACCATGCCAACAAATTCCTCCACGTCCGTGATAACTATCTCTCGACCAGCAACACATTCGTCGTCTTCGTCATCGCTAATAATTACCACCTCCGGAGGAGGCCGCCGGTCCGCGTCGGTCTCATCATCGTTGTCATCAATAAGAATCGGGGCACTCCAAGAGCCCCACCAACTTTTTACCACAAGTGGTAAGTCACCTTCAAGCACCCTTGAACGAAAACACTGGCGGAGGTCGCGCATTTCTATCTCCACCGGTTCCTCCTTCGGAATAAGCAAGCCACTGCTGCCCCCGGATTCCCCAGACCGTCTTCCACGGTCGGCGATCCGGAGGAATTGCCGCGACTCCTGAACTGACCGATCGTACTTCGCTACCCTCCACCACCAAATCCTATCAAACTTCACATGCGGATTCTTGCCCCTCAGATTAATCCAGCTGGCTCCCGTCATAAAAAAATCCTGACGATTCAGCATCAGCAGAACCACATTAAAAATGGCCGGTCCAAAGTCCAGAGGAACCTGCGCAGTGAAGGCACACGATCAGTGCCCGCCTAAACCTCTGCCCTAACACTCAGAGCCAAACCCTCGTATAAAAACAGCAAAAACGCCAAGGCAGAACGCCAAAACCACTAGTCGAATTCTAGAAGGCAAAAGCCCGAAGGTAGCATTAAACGACCAAACCGAAAAGCCTTATGGCTCAATGTATCTTACAGTCATCCAGAAAGCACACAGTGCAAATTGTTCAAACGAAGGTCTCTCAAAGTCTCCCCTAAAACAAAATAACGTCGATTAACTCTACTCAAGCCTGTTCACCGGGGGTAACACCAACATGTTCTTCTGCAGAAGCCTCCGGAGCTGGGTTGATCGCGGTGGTAGCTTCGGTATTCACGGGCCCTGGCGCCGAACCTCCGTCGCCGGTCGTTCCGGTGGTCGTCGTAGCATTGCCTTCTTCCGGAGGTGGTAGCTCCTGCGTTGCTTCATTCAGCGCATCACCCTGCGAAGGCCAAGAAAGTCTCATTAGAAATCAATGCAGCAAAATACTTAGAGCAATTATTCATCGACAAATTGTCGTGCGACCCTTACCCCCGCAGCAACCTCGGCGACGATCTCGTACGCCAGCTTGGTACCTTCGACCACAGCAAATTTGTCAAAAGCAGCATGGCCCACAACAGCAACCAGCGGATCTTTCCTCGCTTCGCGGACCTCCGCAACAGTGGGGTAGCAGAAGTCAGCACCGACGATCTTGCGGGCATGTTTGCTCCCCGCATCCCTAAGGGCGCATGCAGTAGCCGCACCTCCGCAGAATATCCCAGCTTCAGTCAGTTGGTCGAAGAAGGGAGTTAAATAGTTTAGCTCCGTTGTCAACCACTCCATGTACCCGTCAATGCTGGGTTCCACAGGCAGATCGTTGGTGGGAGCTCCGCTGGTATGCGCCAGCTGCGCGTCGAAGGCCTGCTTCACATTCGCCATGCGAGTCACAAGGGCACGCATCAAGTCAGCCTCCCTCTCCTCCGCATCATTAGCACGCTTCTCGGAAAATTCCTGGCAGCCCTCTGCATCCTCCGCCGGCTTCTTCATGTCTTCAAAACTTTTATTGAGATCTCGCAGCTCACTCCTCAGGTCCAAGTTCCATGACATAGCATCATCGCAATCTTCGCGCGCCTTCTTGGAGCTCGCGCGAAGCTTCTTCGCCTCAGAGTCGTAAGAAGCTTGCTCCGCAAGAAGCTCCTGAACCCACCGACCGAGTTTTTGGTTCTCCTTCTCCAGTTTCGTAATCCTCTTCTGGGCCTCCGCTTCCCCCCTTGTGAAACGCTGCCGCGAGCCTCGTGCAAGAAGAATCGCCTCGATCATCTTCGCTTCTGTATCAACTAAGTTGTTCTCCAGCTTTTGCCCCGCCAGCAGCACCTCCGCCTCGGGCATACTGACACGCCCGAAAGCGGGGACCAAAAACCTCCGCTCTTCTTCACTGCAAATCAGCTGGCAGCCGCGAAGGTCCGCGCTGGTGTAAAGATGAGCCTTGGGATCCTTCACACCCGCCGATTGGGCGTAATACGGCAACGAGCTCGGTGCGGCGTCGCCAAGGGCATTCTTGCCAGTCTCCGTTCGAGGCGGAGGCACCGCTTCTTCCCCTTCAACCCAGATGTGGATGCCCTCATAGTCCAGCGGCTCGTCGCGAGTGCCAGACGCAGCCTCAGCCTCCGCCATCGACACTTCCTGGCCACCTCCTCCGCGTTGCTCCTCCGCAACCTCCTCAACAGCAGGCTCCTGCTGAACCCCCGTAGGGGCTGCTGCACCAAGACGTGGGGCGAAGTAATGTCCACATCCTCCTCAGCCTTGTCGCCCGTACGGCCCGTAGGTGACGAGCTGCCAGAGGACTTGTCGTCGCTGCTACTGCTGCTGCTGCTGGAGGAGTTGACGTTCAAAATCGAAGGTGGCACCGGCACCGCCAGCGAAGTTAATGAACCTCCGCGGCCCCTACCAAGCCCCCGTCCCCGCCCGCCTCTGGTTGGCAGCGGAGGTCGTTGGGCAACTGGAAGGACGTTCAGCGCCCCCTCCGCAGGTTGGACGTCGACGGTGGTCGTGGCAGAGCGAGTGGTCCTCGCCGAACCACCACCGCGGCCGCTAGTCGACGTTTTCCGGATTTTCCCCCCGCGATCACCTCCGCCGGCTGAAACCTCGAAAGTCTCCGAAGCTGCTTCAGTCGCCGACCGCTTCCTCACCCTCCGTTGCTTCTCCTTCGCTGGTGCAGCAGCCTCGGCTTCGGACCGGTACTCAATCCCCAATAAGTCATAAACCCGATTCACACGGGTAACCCCCTCCATTTCCTCCTTCATCTTCTTCTGCTTCGCGTCGTCCACCTTGCCGACGAGCTCCAAAACCTCCGCCTCCATCGCCGCACGGATCTTCTTGACAGCCTCCGCCTCGCTAGCGGACGAAGAAAACTCCTCCGCCCAAGCAGCGCGGAGGTTGGGCAGGTTCAAGTCCTTCAAAAACTCGTACCCCATAGTGAAGGGTTATGAGGGTGCTACGCTAGCCAGAAAACAAAACTTTTTCTACCTCATCGCCCAGGATCTACTACTAGTTACAGATTACGGGATTACCACTAGACGCGCAGATGCAGCGGAAGACGACTCGATGTAGTCGAACGCGTCGCGGCGGTGCCGTGCAGTTGCGTGGTCGTCCAGCAACTCCTCCCACCACTTGCGGTTCGTGCGGTTCGTCCTCGTGCTCCAGATGCAGCACCTCCGAGGTGTCACACACGTACGAGGGAGAAGCGATGCGCCTCCGGACTGCTAGGTCCGCGAGGAGCGAAGGCGAGAGCGTGGAGGGCGACGGCGGCTGCCAAAGGCATGGATTAAGTTTGGCCGCGCCCCTCCCCTCTACTTATATAGACGCCTCTCATGTGCCCCCGAGTTGGAGGCGCATTAGAAAACCTAAGCCTTGTCTAATTCGAGTCCAACTCGAATTAGGCTTCCAGCCTCTTAAGCGTGCGACCCTATGGGTTCACGCACACATAGACATGGGCCGAATACTCCTATTCGCCCAATAGCCGGCCGGCCTCTAGCAAGGCGTGACAACTCCTATGTGCACGCAAATGATCATATCGACGAACCACTACGACCACATACGAGTTACTCCCTTGCCTCATGATATTTGGTTCAACTCGTGGGTTAACACTTAACCCAAGCACGGCCATGCATTTGTTGATCCAATCACTTGAGTGATCCAAAGTGATATCACTCTCCTTAGAGAGGGGCAAGTCCCATCTTGATTGTCTATGTCTCACAAAGATGCTTCTCGACAAACCCGAAGACATCCTTTATAACTACCCAAGAACGGAGTAGCGTTTGTCGGTCCCTAAGCAAGTCGATACACATCTCGAGCACATACAACAATCTCAGTCGAAGGACATAACGTATATGATGTGTATAGAGATAATCTCATGTCGGGTCATCCACCTACATGTCATACATGTGCCCACATTATTAGTTCGACATCTCCATGTCCATGACTTGTGAAACATAGTCATCAACTAATAATGTGCTAGTCTAATATTCATGTGTGTCCTCACATGAACTCCGACCAGGGACGAATATAGAATAACCATACAAGTAAAAGAGTTCCACAAACAATTCACATAATTGCCAATCAATACAAGTTGTCTTTAATGGATATTCAATGGACACATTTTACATATCATGGATACAAGCGGAATATCATCATCTCTATGATTACCTCTAGGGCATATTCCCAACAGTCTCCCACTTGCACTAGAGTTAATCTCTAATATGTCTAATCCCCATAGACCTCATGTGCGCCTCATGCTTAGGTCTGTGGAAGAGCCTTTGTCAATGGATCTCGCTACATTCAAATCCGTATGTATTTTGCACATTTTAATTTCACCTTCACCGATGAACTGTCGAATGAGGTGAAATTTCATTTGTACATGTTTGTTCTTCCGGTGATTCCTTGGCTCCTTAGCCTGCGCTATCGCCCCATTATTATCACAATGTAGATTCAATGGGCTAGCCGCATTAGGAAACACACCAAGATCAATGAGGAAACGCCTCATCCAAACACCTTCCTTTGCAGCTTCGAAGCCGCAATGTACTCGGCTTCGTTGTAGAATCGGACACCGTCTCCGCTTGGAACTTTTCCAGCCCATCGCACCACCATTTACCGTGAACACGAAACCCGATTGAGATTGTGAATCATCTACATCGGTTTGGAAGCTAGCATCGGTGTAACCATTTACAACGAGCTCTTCCTCACCTCCATAGATCGGAACTCATCCTTAG
The DNA here is from genome assembly GCA_018135685.1 of Themeda triandra. NCBI lineage: Eukaryota > Viridiplantae > Streptophyta > Magnoliopsida > Poales > Poaceae > Themeda > Themeda triandra. The sequence goes on from JAENPR010000782.1 coordinate 276,479, forward strand.
TTCTTCTCAAGTACTTAAGGATGTTTTTAACCAGCGTCCAAAGGTGACTCTCACCGGGATTGCCTTGGTACCGCTCGCAACACTTAGAGCATATGAGACATCTGGCGAGTACATATCATGGCATACATGATGGAACCGATCGCCGAAGCATATGGAACCTTACTCATGCGTTTGCGCTCTTCATCCGATGAAGGACATTGCTTGTCGCTAAAGCGCATACCATGTGACATAGGCAAGAACCCTTTCTTGGATTGCTCCATGTTGAACCGTTTCAACACCTTGTCAATATATGTATCTTGGCATAATCCTATTAGCCTTTTCGACCTATCTCTATAGATCTTAATGCCCAAGATGTATGCCGCATCTCCCAAATCCTTCATAGAAAAACTATTATTCAGTGAAGTCTTTACTGATTGCAACATAGGAATGTCATTCCCAATCAATAGTATGTCATCCACATACAAGATTAGAAATACAACAGCGCTCCCACTAGCCTTTTGGTAAACACAAGGCTCTTCTTCATTCGACGGAAGCCAAACCCTTTGACAACCTCATCAAAACGAATGTTCCAACTCCGAGATGCTTGCTTTAACCCATAAATAGATTTCTTAAGCTTGCATATTTTTCCAGCATTATTTGGATCAACAAAACCTTCGGGCTGTATCATATACACGTCCTCTTCCAAATTTCCATTTAGAAAGGCTGTTTTAACATCCATCTCGCCAAATTTCATAATCGAAATAGCGGCTATTGCTAGAATGATCCGGATAGATTTAAGCATCGCTTTACCGGAGAGAATGTCTCGTCGTAGTCAATTCCTTGAACTTGCCGACAACCCTTTGCGACAAGTCGAGCTTTATAGACGTGAACATTTCCGTCCATATCTTTCTTCTTTTTATAGATCCATTTGCACTCGATGGGTCTAACACCATCAAAGCGGGTCAACCAAGTTCCAAACTTGATTATTTCCCATGGAATCTATCTCGGATCTCATGGCACTTTTGCCATTGCTCGAATACGAGTCCATCATAGCTTCGCGTATGTTGCGGGTTCGTCATCGTCCAACAATAACAGATCCCCACGCAATTCGCGAAGTCTTGCCGATCTTCGTGGTTGTGGAGGTGTTCAAAGTGGCCACGGGCATCTCAACTTGTTCTCGCTACATTAGCATCACTCGTAGAGTCCTTCTCGACCGGCTCATCTTGAACTTCTTCAAGATACACCTTTTGTCCACTCTTCTCTCTTTTGAGAAACTCTTTCTCTAAGAAAACACCATTTCGAGCAACAAACACTTTGCCCCTCGAGCGGTTGTAGAAGTAATATCCTAAAGTTTCCTTTGGATATCCCACGAAAAAACACTTGTCCGATTTGGGTGTTAGCTTATCGATATAAGCCGTTTGACATAAACCTCACAACCCCAAATTTTTAGAAAAGACAAACTAGGACTCTTCCAGTCCATATCTCATATGGTGTCTTAACTACGGACTTAGATGGTACTCTATTCAATGTGAAAATTTGTTTCTAGAGCATATCCCCAAAACGATAAAGGTAGGTCCGTGGCTCATCATAGACCGAACCATGTCCAACAAAGTCCGATTACGCCGCCGACACGCCATTTCTCTCGTGGCGTTCTGTGGCGTAAGCCGTGGAACAATTCCGCAACTCTTAAGATGATTGCTAAACTCATGACTCAAATATTCGCCTCCACGATCGATCGCAAGGCCTTAATTTTCTTGCCACGTTGGTTCTCTACTTCATTCTGAAATTCTTTGAACTTTTCAAATGTTTCGACTTATGCTTCATTAGGTAGACATAGCCATATCTACTAAAGTCATCAAGTAAAAGTTATGAAGTATTGAAAACCGCCTCTAGCCGTCGTGCTCATTGGTCCACATACATCACTATATACTAGTTCCAATAAGTCGACGCTCTCTCGGAAAACCCGAGAAAGGCGTCTTGGTCATCTTGCCTAAAAGGCAAGCCTCACATGTCTCGTAAGATTCAAAATCAAACGAAGTTAGAAGTCCATCATCATGGAGCCTCTTCATGCGATTTTCACTTATATGACCCAAACGACAATGCCACATATATGTAGGACTTAACTCATTAAGCCGAGGCCTTTTAGCATTAACATTACAGACAGGTGCATCATCAAGATTTAAAATAAATAATCCATTCACAATGGATACAAGAGCCACAAACATATCATTCTTTGAGATAACACAACCATTGTCTTTACTCGCAAATGAATAACCATCCTTCATCAAACATGAAGGTGACACAATGTTTCGACTTAGACTAGGAACAAAATAACAATTATTCAATTCCATGACAAATCCTGATGGCAGGTGAAGTTGCATCGTCCCGACGTTCAACGCAAAGAACTCTTGCATTGTTGCCCACGCGGAAATCAACCTCTCCTTTCTTCACGCTTCTACTTCTTATCATTCCCCGCATCGTATTGCAAATATGAGCAACCGATCCGGTATCAAATACCCAAGAATTGATATAAGAGTTAGCGAGGAAGATGTCCGTAACATAAACAACAAGCGTATGAGCGGGAGTACCTTTACTACCGCCGTCCTTCTCTAAGGACGCCAAGTACGGCTCTTGTTTCTCTTCCAAAGTGACCATTCTTACCACAATGAAAACATTTAGCATCGCCGGTGGTCCGGCTTTGGGGGGGGCGGAGCCGGCTTAGAGATCTCATCTTTAGCCTTGCCCTTTTTCTTCCCCTGACCCTTCTTTCTCTTAAAGTTAGGCTTGTTCGGGACGCCAACACTTGGCCACCGACCCGCTTCTTAATGTCGGCCCGCTGTTTTCAAAGCATGCCACACAACTCATTCAAGCCCCTCTCCGCCCCATGCATATGGTAGTTCGCAATGAAGTTCCCATAGCTAGGCGGCGAGACGAGAGAATGAAATCGTAGCCAACTCGGGCCAATTGGGAAGCCTAGCTTCTCCAACCTCCGAGTGTAACCAACCATCTTGATTACGTGTGGCCCAACAACTGCACCCTCTCGCTAGCTTGGTTTCGACAAGCGCCTTAGAGACATTGAACCTTTCAGTCCTAGCTTGAGTTTGGAACATATCCTCAAGCGCCACGATCATATCGTTCGCCGAGTGATTGTTATCGAACCGCATCGCAGATCGGATTCTATACATGCAAGCATAAGGCAGCTTATTTCAAGATCAGCATCACATGCTTTCTTGTAAGCGTTTTCACAAAGAAGAGATGCATCATCGGCAGCTCATCCGGTAAGGGGGTGTCTAGATATTCCTCCTTTTTTCAGCCCCGAGAACAATTCTCGATTGCGGATCCAATCCGCATAATTTGTTCCATTCAACTTATCTTTCTCAAGGATCGAACGCAAAGTAAATGGTTGCTTAGAAGACGCCATTTAATCTACAACAAAAGTAATGTAAAATACTAAGACAAAATATCCATGATAGAGTAAATAATATCAAATATGATCTACTCCCACTAAAATCAATATCCCTCGATTGAAACTTAGTGATTCAAGACCCACAACTAGCAAGTCGACTAGTGAGCTTTAGCATCACCGCTAGAAGACATGATAGATCGGTAAGCAACTCTTTGCTAATCATATCGCATATGACTCTTGTTGTTGGATAGCATCTCTATGCTTGGGTTACCAACTTCTCATGCTCCAAGGTCCCTAACCGTTAGGATGACCTTGTTTAAGCAACCAAACCTTCTGCAGTAAGTATCCGATACGAACCTGTCTAGTCAAGAAAAATCGATGGCACCCTAATTTCATAGACCCACCATCGATTGTACAAGATAGTGACAGTGCAAGGTTTGGGGGAGCACAAACTTAAACATTACTGAGGGATCGTTCTACTTCACTACCGCACGAATGTGGACAAAAACATTATAGCATGTGAAAGTAGAACATGGTAAGAACGGCATAAACACAGATATGACTTGGTATAGCCCATTGTTCTTTTCGAGATCTCCATCTCTTCAATCTGTTCATCAAAATCACTAGACAGAGGTAACCGATTCCGACTACAAAAAGTAAATCGCGAAAAACTCTATCTTCCAAGCCGTTTTTCGCAATTCTAGCTCGGGCTGGGGTGGATGTAAAATTTTTTTCTCTACAACTTTCGTTTAAGAATCGTCTCGATCCGAGTTACGGTTAAAAAGTTACGGCTGTTTTACGAACAGAACTTTTCTCAGCAACCCGGCGCCCGGTGGCTGATCCAATCTACCACCGCCGCGCATCACATGCGCTCGGCACTTGACCTAGGGTTCAATTCGATCAATCGATTGATCTCTAACTCGCCGTGATTGGATTTACATGTATCACTTAACTCGGATGGTGGAATTCCGACCGGTACGAGTAGATCGTTACAAGACCAACGCGACAAGATCATGAACCAAGATCAGAGACTCATCTAAAACCGTGCATATCACATATGCGACATCCAGAACCTATAACAACGTAGTATAGAGCTCCGATACCACTGAAGGGTTATGAGGGTGCTACGCTAGCCAGAAAACAAAACTTTTTCTACCTCATCGCCCAGGATCTACTACTAGTTACAGATTACGGGATTACCACTAGACGCGCAGATGCAGCGGAAGACGACTCGATGTAGTCGAACGCGTCCGCGGTGCCGTGCGGTGCGTGGTCGTCCGAAGCAACTCCTCCCACCACTTGCGGTTCGTGCGGTTCGTCCTCGTGCTCCGGATGCAGCACCTCCGAGGTGTCACACACGTACGAGGGAGAAGCGATGCGCCTCCGGACTGCTAGGTCCACGAGGAGCGAAGGCGAGAGCGTGGAGGGCGACGGCGGCTGCCAAAGGCATGGATTAAGTTTGGCCGCGCCCCTCCCCTCTACTTATATAGACGCCTCTCATGTGCCCCCGAGTTGGAGGCGCATTAGAAAACCTAAGCCTTGTCTAATTCGAGTCCAACTCGAATTAGGCTTCCAGCCCCTTAAGCGTGCGACCCTATGGGTTCACGCACACATAGACATGGGCCGAATACTCCTATTCGCCCAATAGCTGATAGCGGCCTCTAGCAAGGCGTGACAACTCCTATGTGCACGCAAATGATCATATCGACGAACCACTACGACCACATACGAGTTACTCCCTTGCCTCATGATATTTGGTTCAACTCGTGGGTTAACACTTAACCCAAGCACGGCCATGCATTTGTTGATCCAATCACTTGAGTGATCCAGTGATATCACTCTCCTTAGAGAGGGGCAAGTCCCATCTTGATTGTCTATGTCTCACAAAGATGCTTCTCGACAAACCCGAAGACATCCTTTATAACTACCCAAGAACGGAGTAGCGTTTGTCGGTCCCTAAGCAAGTCGATACACATCTCGAGCACATACAACAATCTCAGTCGAAGGACATAACGTATATGATGTGTATAGAGATAATCTCATGTCTAGTCGATCCGGCCTACATGTCATACATGTGCCCACATTATTAGTTCGACATCTCCATGTCCATGACTTGTGAAACATAGTCATCAACTAATAATGTGCTAGTCTAATATTCATGTGTGTCCTCACATGAACTCCGACCAGGGACGAATATAGAATAACCATACAAGTAAAAGAGTTCCACAAACAATTCACATAATTGCCAATCAATACAAGTTGTCTTTAATGGATATTCAATGGACACATTTTACATATCATGGATACAAGCGGAATATCATCATCTCTATGATTACCTCTAGGGCATATTCCCAACACATAGCCGCGTAAGACGATGGCCCCTCCTTCATCAGGCCCTTCCAGTCGTGGTCCACCTTCAGAGGCACGACCTTCGCGTAGTGATACTCTGCGAAGAGATCTCGCTGCGTCATACACCGAGAGAGGTCGCGCATGGCGTCCTCACAAAGCCGCGATCCATGGTCGGAGGCGGTGGTCACCTTCAAAGTATCCTTGTCTGGGAGCGGGCGAAGGTCGCCCGCCAAACCACGCCCCTCCGCGTCATCCAAACGGTAATAGAACCACTTGTTCAACCAACCCTCCCACTTGTTCTTTTTAGCCTGCACAGGCACCTTCGCGTTGTTCCGGCGATGGAACGTGAGAGCCCCAAACTGACTCTCCTCCGTCACCGACTTGTCGCCGGAGGTCACCGTCTTCGTCTTCTTCTGTAGGTGCATGCTATGCACCTTCGCAAAACCCTCCACAGTCGGTTCCACTCCCTGCGAGTGGCACCCCCACACAAAAGCGCAAAGCTTCGGGAAGTTGTTGGGCGTAAGATGATGGAACTGGACACTGAACTTCCGCAGAGCGCCCAACACCAGCGGGTGAGGCGGAAACTGGAGCCCCGCTTCAAAGAAAGCTTCAAACACCACCACCTGGTTGTTGTCAGGGAGCGGCATCAGCACACCACCAGCAGTTGTCACCCGGTCCCTCTCCAGCCAGCCTCTAGCAGCGAACCTCGTGAGATCCCCCTCCGTCACAGAACTAGCTCCGATCTCGTAAATAGGGAGGGTGCTGACAGTGCCCATTGCGTCAGATCCTTTCGCCTCAGACCCCCTCGCCATCAAACGTCAACCTCCGCCTCCCTCTGATCACCTCCGCTCTCACCGACAACCTCCGGCAGCCTGTTGCCTCTCACCCTCGCATGAGTTAACAACCTCCGCGTATGAATGAGCTAAAGCAAGCGGGCTGGGGAAGCAAAGGCGTGGAAGCAGGTAAAAAAGCGTCTCTTTCACCCACCCTGGCTATTTATAAGCCGGGGGTTTTCACCGCGGTAAAGGCCGGCGCGAATCTTGAGGACGCGGCGATCGAGCGGTGCGGGAAGCGCCACGCAAACCCTAGCCGTCCCATCCCCGCCATAGTGGCGAAGCCCACTTCATCCCATTAATCAACCCAAACAGCAAATCGCAAACGGGCCCAGCTAAAACGGGCCGCGAGCAACTGTTGGGCGTCGGCTGCGGAGGTGGGCCTCAGGCGACAGGCCACCGGACCATTCTCCCTCTTTTCTTAAGGGCGTTGCTCCGACCCCGCCAGCCGGGCCGAACCATCGTGGGGCTACAGGTGGGGGGGAACAACCTCCGCTAGGACCCCCCTACTTAGCTCCGCGGCCCCAGCAAGGGCATAGACGCGCAAAAGTGCCAAGCAACCTTGGACGACCTTCGCCACTGTGTGCCCGTCTACGGCGGAGGTCGTCAAGCCCGTTTCTACGATTCGGCGAAGGTACGTCATACCTTCGCGTTCGTGCACTTCAAATCTTTTATCGCGCAGGTGTACGAGGGTTCGGTGGAGTCTCCCAAGACCTCCGCGATGAGCAGGGTTTCTAAAGACCTTCGAAGCAGTTGTTCAGCCCGTCCAGCGCCTGAGGCGGCGGAAGACCTCCGGATGATCACCCACAAGGTCGACACGGGGTGACGCCGAGGACCCGACGCGTGGCGGCAGCAGAGGGCAACACGTGGAGTCCTTGAGGGCATGACACGTGGCGCTTCAGGATAGGGTTAGGAAAAGATGCTTTTAGTTTTACAATGTACAGGAGTGCCCTTGTTGGGGCCCACTTGTAAGTGTAACAAGAGTTGAAACCCTAGTGTAAAAAGCCACATGACCCTTGGTATGGCCTATAAATACCAAGGGCCTGGCATGTGTAGAGGGGGGAGGACCCTTGGCATTTTTAGTCCCAATTAATGCAAATCCCCAGTGGGGGCCCCTCAGACAGTTGTCTTGCCTGGTGCATGTTTGAACCCCACACTCTGTCTGGGAAACCTTCGCCCTCCTCCTCCGGATCCCGGCGAAGGTAGGGGGGCAAGTGTTTATACCAACACTTTACTTCCCATAATGGTTGAGATTACCACGCATCTTTTGCGATCTTCGTATTCGTGGAGTCTTCTATTGGTAGGCACTCTGTTTATGATTTTTTGGGTCCAAATTTGGCGTATTAATTTGCATGGTCGCGTTGGAACTTCTTGAAGGGGTGTACGCCGTGGGACATGGGAAAATAAAGTATAGAGACCTAGTGGTGTACTTAAATATAATTTTTTTATATTTTTTTAGATAAAGGATATAAATATCCGGCTTCATCTATCCAAAGATAGATTCAGACCACTTACTACAAACCAAAAGATCGCGACAAGTTTGAGGTAACAACACTACCATCCGGATGAATAACTGAAACAAGAAACAATTGTTGACTAAACCAAACCAATATGTCTATGAGCAAGGTCTCAGTTGTAAAAGAGGTTTAATTTAATACAATTCAGTCCCTTTCTAGAAAAATAACTTTTCTCCTATTCATAAGTTTGCTATTTATTTGCATACAAATCACAACTACCCTGTTGTCCTACTATCTTATACTGCTATTATAACAAGTGCAGGTCGGTCACCCCTCTTTATACACACCATGCTCACCATTTGGTTGTATCATACATCTTCGAACCATCTTTTCATATGTGCGTCTGCACATGTCTTCTTTATTACAACTTCCAATAATATTTATCAGTGTTCTTTACGGAACATTGTAAAAGGACATGAACTAATTATAATGTGTAATACACATGTGACTTAGCACATCTCCCACAAATAAAAAGACTAAAAGTAAGACACTGTTTTGGTGCGGCATTGTTTCTCCTCACTTTCGTCCCGCCGTCCCATGCGATCCCACACCCACCTTGCCATGCATGTCTTCTCTCGATTTCACGTTTCTAAAAATAGCCATGCATGGCAAAGGAATTAAATCATCCACGTTTCTAAAAATAGTCATGCATGGCAACAATCCCGCATGGCCCATTAGAAAAGAAACAAATGCCGTGGCATGTTTATAAAAAAAATTGCGCACCTACGCCACCTTGCCATGCATGTCTTCTCTGATTTCACATTTCTAAAAATAGCCATGCATGGCAAAGGAATTAAATCATTCACGTTTCTAAAAATAGTCATGCATGAAATTAAATCATCCACTTCATTTTCTACAGCACAAACTTAATGTTCCTTTTAATACATATATGTCCCTGTGTCAATAACCCAAAAAGTGCTACAAATTTTTCCTGTCAGAAATAATGTTGGGTAGCCCATGACAAGCATTTTCGTTCTTAACGAATTCAGTGCTAATTTTTTTGTCACTATAAATATTTTTCATTGTCACTAAGTGTTTTCATTGTCACTAAGTGTTTGATAAAAGAAAGCTTGGACAATATGTTACGATTATGGTAGCTTTATTTGGATTAGCCAATTAAATGGAAGAAAAAAATGGTTGTGTTGATGGTTTTTAAAATATATATATGATAACTATCTATACATCTCATTAGACATGTGTTGCTCACAGTCCAAGCTGTTGATTTGTTACGTGGTGCCATCGAGACAAACAAACAAAGCATCCATCACCAAACCAGGTTCACACTGCTCTCCATCATTTATACTAACTATTGCATTAATATTACAGATTTATACGTGAGACATATTAACTTGAAACCTTAACCGATTAGTAGAACCGAGAAGTAGACTTAATTAATTTTAAAGGGATTCACATGAACACATTTTACCACCCCTTATGGGTTTTATGGGTTGTTAGAAACTTATGGAAGTTTGCAGAATCCAGCAGCCCATAGACGAGCTAATAGAATATTATTAAAGTATACAATGTATTCTTTATTTGATTTATATTGTACAAATATTATTTTACTAACGCTATATTTATTGTTGTTCCTAGGTATTTTAAAATGGTTTATCGACTTTACACGAGAATTTGTGAGCCTACGAGACCAAGATCTCTGTGACCATATTAATTTCACGAACTTTACCTTTTTAGAATTAAATGTGACTTTAATGTTATTTAATTTTACAAGATTGTTATACTATCGTGCGATCTGTGTGTTTTTAGTACAAAGTTTATTTATCCCGTAGCAACGCACGGGCACGATGCTAGTATTCTATTAATATTGCATTATTTGCTATATCTCGGATGCCATGAAGCAGAATGTTTCTATTCACCGCCACTCTATGGCCACCCCGAGCGGCCGACCGGGCTCTTCAGCGAAGTGCAAATAGATGAAGTCACTGAACTTTGTCGCCTGCATCATGTCTCATAATAATCATCATTTTAATTTGGCACTCAAATTTCAGACATCTTACAGTGGCTTTCATTTGTATTGCAAGAATATGGATATGAATTGTTTTATTTCATTGGTGGCAACCAGGCTGCTACCTGTACTAATTAATCTGTTTCATGACAACAAAGAATCATGCATGCATCTGCGCAAGCGAAGAAAACAAAAAATCATCCGCTGCAGAGTTTGATCTATTATACTAATATATAGTATAATGGTGAGGCAATCTATCCATAGTACTACTTAGACCCATGTTTGGTTTCTATCACTAAAACTAAAATGGACTAAGCTTTAGTCACTTTAGGACTAAAGTATCAAATAAACCCGGGATCTCCACGGCCGCGCGAGCGGCGAGGGCGCAGCCTCCTCCGCCTACCCGATCGAGCCGTACTGCATCTGGAACTCGTACCCGCAGCCCTCGGGGAGCCTGAGCTTCTGGCAGTTGAACCACGAGTCGCCGGTCTCGGCGACGACGGCAGTGTCGTCGGACAGCATTGCCCTTGATGTGCTTGAAAAGGATGTTCACCATGAGCGGCTCGCGGTCGGGCCGTCGGGGACGAAGATCCGGCGGTAGTTGTCGTACACCGTGGACTGGACGCTTCGGCGGACTGGACGATCACGGAGCAGAACGTGGTGCTCACGGCGCCCCAGTAGCTGCTGATGAACCGTGGGCGGTGCTCGGGCACCAGGCCCTTGGCGGACGGCATCACGGCGAACCCTGGTCCGCTTCACCACAGCTGCGCGGCGCCGCCGGCACCTGCTCGAGTGCGACGTGGCCACGCCCGCGAGCGTCGAGGGCCAAAGGCGAGAAGCCGCGTTCCAGGATGGGGAGGAGCAGGCGGAGGCGAGGCCACGGCGGGCGGCTCCACCGCGGCAGAGGTGCACGAGAAGGTGCGCGCCGTCGCATGCGCCGCCCGGGGATCCTACGACGCCGAGGACACGCTGGCGGTGACGACGACAGGACGGAGTCCGTGCTGCAAAAAGGCGAGGAGTCGCGTCTAGGATGGGGATCAGGAGGCGGAGGCGAGGCCACGGCGGGCCTTCTGTGCGCCATGACGCGGCAGCGGCGGGCAGTCGGGCCACCTCCTCCAGCGACGCCGGCGGGGCACGAGCGGGCCTGTTAAGCGGCGGCGCGCCCCCGCGCGAGCTCCGCCCCGGCTCGCGCGCGGAGGGCCTCGCGGCGGAGGCGGACGCGCGCGGCTGCCCCTGCTCCCGGCGGCGCACGAGCGGGCCCATGACGCAGTGACGCGCCACCGGCGGCGCGCGGGCGAGATCCGCCCCGACTCGCGCGCGGAGGGGCTCGCGGCGGAGGCGGACGCGCGCGGCCGCCCCTGCTCCCGGCGGCGCGCGAGCGGGCCACCGCCGGGCGGCGTGGCGCGGGCACGCGGGGGCCCCGGGACGCGCCTGAGCGGGCTCTTGACGCGGCTGGGTGTGGGTGACAACATCGCACCGCCGCTGTGCCGCCGCTCGTGTCGGAACTCCGCGGGTGTCTCCCGGCCCCGGAACTCGGGCGTATCCCAGCACGTCCCGCCGTCGCTGGAGTCCGGGTGGGAGAGCGCAGCGGACCCGACGTCCACGGTCGCCCCGGTGATGTGGTCCACCGGGAGGGCTCGTCGTCGTCTGCGTTGGCACAGTCCGAGCGCTTCGCCTCGTCGAGCACCGTGGCTTCATCAACCCCTGCGAACACGAAGCTCGCCTCCGCCGCCTCGTCGAGCACCACACCGTCACCCGACATCACGCTGGTGCCGAACACGTCAGGCTCCGCGCTCGCCGTGGCGACGAGCGGCAACATCGCGCCGGAGCCGCATGCCTTCACCTCTTCCGGCAATATCTTTAGTTCATGTACGCTAAAATTACCATCAGTAAGGTCGGCCTGGTTCTGGTTCAGTAGTTAAACATCAACAAGAGTCAACTTGCTTGGCATCATTATGACTTGTGGTCGGCTCATTTTTCGACTCAAAAGCTGACGACGTAAGCCCATGATCTTGCGCCACCTTAGTACGCCCAGTTCTCATATGTTATCTGAATATAAAACACGTTGTTTGATACAAATCAATCATGTACATGTACTTGATAGGTTTGCTAATAAATTATTAAATTTACAATGCACCATCGCATTCTTCATTCAGATGTAGTATATGAAACTAAAGTACAGGCGCGGCCTGCAGGAGCATGCTGCGAAGGGGGTCTTCATGACTGGTGCCTTGTGCAGGACATCGACAACGCTCATGACAATGTGGAGGTGCTACCCAACCCAAGTGACGAGAAGCATAAGAGAAACACGAGCAAGCTAAATGGAACTGTGTGGCTCTACAAAGACTATATCAAAGAGAAACTTGACAGCTTCACTACATGACTTGAGATGAGCCAAGCTGGAAGTATATGTGGCTTTAGTTGATTAGTTCTGTGTACAAGCTAAGTGAGCTATGCTTCAATACGAGCTCCTCTGTAGCATACGAACGGGAGTTAAATACGCTGTAGGTACGTAAACTTGTAGCGTTGTCTCATCTGGGTCCGTGAACTAGAAAACCAGACATCCACCCACAATACCTTTCAAAACCGCTCATCCAGGTCCATCTGTCGAAACCACTCCGGTTTTTGCTGACGTGGCGGATCCACGTGGGCTGGGCCTCATCCACGTGGATCCGCCACGTCAGCGAAAACCGGAGTGGTTTCGGCAGATGGACCTAGATGAACGGTTTTCAAAGGTATTGTGGGTGGATGTCTGGTTTACTAGTTTACGGACCCAGATGAGACACACGTGTATTTAACTCTACGAACGGGAGCTGGGGTCTTTGGACCGTCTAAGCAGCCAAATGACAAGTTTTTGTGCTAGATTAGACAAATTCAAAGATGTTGGGGCAACCACTACACCACAACACTTTTTCAGCGTCAGAGATTTGATGCAAAATCTTTTTTTATCGATGGATGATCGACGCTAAAGATTGCTCAGAGACCATCTGACGCTAAATCCTTATTTGGCGATTTACTATCTAACGCTACAGGTATATAGATTCAGCGATGGATGATCTGACGCGAAAAAGAGGTACACCATCACTTTGTCTGACGCTAAAAAGATGGAACCCACGCCAGCTCAAGCACCCCAAAGGTAACTTACAACCACTAGTATAGTTATTGTACTTCGGATGTAATTCTACAAATAAGATTCAATAACTTTGAATCTACCATAAATCGACACATTATATTTAAAAAAACAATATTAGTTCCACATTTTTTTAATTCAAATGGAATTATTTATGATTTTTTGTACAAAATGAAATAGATTTTATATTTTTTTAGAATCATATAAAACAACCTTTGAAACTAGGTAAATGGCCAAATTTGCCGTGTATTAGTATTTTAGTGGTCAAATGTTTCTAGTTTCGAAGTTGTATGGCCAAAAGTAAACTTTGGCAATAAGTTTTTTTAGATAATGGATATTACATACCCGGCTTCTTCTATCAAAAGATAAAATCTCGCCAATTATTATAAAGTCTTGTCAACGGGCTCAAAGTACTGAATGCACCATACTTGTGCAAAAAACACCATCGGAAACCAGAAACGAAATAAAGTTCTTAAACTAAACATGACCAATATGTCTAGAGGACGTCCACCCCTTGAAACTAAAAAATTGCAACGCTGATACTTCTAGGGATTGTCCAACTTGGAGCAGTTGGGCCCGTTGATCATCATGGCGTTGCAGACTTGCCCATTGCCTGAGCCAGTGAGTTCCTCTAAAGAGTACCTGCAAGAAAGTTTTTGGTCTACATTTATCAAAAACCACTTCGTTCCTGGTTAACCAAATTGCCCATAAAAGTGCAGCAGCTGCGATTAATAACAATAAATTATACTTTTTGCTTCTATTTTTTGACCTTTGTAAGAAGGTGATAAACCAAACAATATATGTATAGCACGCCACAGAAATTTGGCATAAGCGCAATCGAAAAAGGGATGGTCTATCGTTTTAGGACGATGACAAAAACAACAGTATTTGTCTCCTGTCCAATGACATCTAAGTAAATTATCCTTAGTTAACACCACTTCTTTTTTAAGTACCACAGAAAAATTTTAATTTTCATTGGTATTTTAATTTGCCAAATGTCTTGTGAGACTCTAACCCCATTGTTAATCAACGCAAGCATACATGGATTTGACCGTATAAGCACCGAGATGCATTTAAGTTCCACACAAAGACATCCCTTTCCTCCGACAAGTTAATATCATTTACGAGATGCAACAATTCTATGCCAGGCATTTAGGTTTGCCCCTACTAAATTTCTTCGGAAAGAAATATTATAAGGCACGCTCCTAAACACTTGGGCTCGAATCTTGTTTGCCTCTCGACTATATTAAACAACGAAGGAAATTTGTCTTTAAGTGGCTTGTTTCCCAACCAAGTGTCATACCAACCTGGTTTGGGTCCCATCCTTAATCCTAAATGAGCCAAATTCCATAAAAGACTCCCTAACATTCATTAAACTTTTCGAAATTTGAATCCGTTGGTTTCTTGACACAACTCCCTAAAGTATTATCCTTGATATATTTGTTTCTTAGCAACTCTTGCCACATTCCATCCTCATTTAATAATTTAAACAACCATTTGTTTAGTAAACATTTATTCTGAATATCCAAATTTTGAATTCCCAAACCCCCTTGGTCTTTCGGTTGACACAACACTTCCCATCTAGCTAACCTGTATTTTTTCTTGTGTTGATCAGTTTACCAATAAAAACGGGATCCGAACATGTTTATTTTTTCTAAAACTCCTCTCGGTATTTCAAAGAAATGACATCATAAACATCGGTAAACTAGACAAGACCGAGTTTATTAACACCAATCGTCCCCCTACAGAGAGCAATTTACCTTTCCACCCGCTTAGTCTTTTTTCTATCCTTTCTTTAATTCCTTTCCAATCTTTGTTGTTTAACTTCCTAGTGTTCATGGTAGGCCTAGGTATCGAAAGGGGTACTTTCCAATTGCACAACAAAACAACTACGAATAGAACTCTTCATGATCTTTTGCCTTGCCAAAACAAAATATTTCACTTTTGTGAAAATTTATTTTTAGGCCCGACACTTGTTCAAAGGTGCTTAGTAAAAACTTCATATTTATTGCCTTTAGAACATCATGATTCATGAAGATTACCGTATCATCCGCATATTGTAAGATAGATAAACCATCATCTACTAAATTTGGAATAACCCCATCGATTTGCCCCTCAGATTTGGCTCTAGCGATAAGGATGACCAACATGTCGACTACTATATTAAATAGTATGGGCGACAATGGGTCACCTTGTTTTAGCCCTTTTTTTGTTTGAAAGTAGTTACCTAATTGATCGTTCACTTTGATATTTACATTTCCCCCCTTTCATGAAGCATTTAATCCATTGGCACCACTTTTCTGAGAAACCTTTCATTGTTAAAGTTTGTTGTAAAAAGCTCCATTTAACCTTATCATATTCTTTTTCAAAATCTATTTTAAAGATAACTCCATCTTTCTTTTTTGAGTGGAGCTCATGAATTGTTTCGTGGAGGATGACCGCTCCCTCTATAATGTTTCTCCCTGGCAGAAATGCCGTCTGAGTGGGTCTAATTATAGCAGAAATGCCGTCTGAGTGGGTCTAATTATCTTTTGCGCTATGGTAGACAACCTGTTAGTTGCGACTTTTGTAAAGATTTTGAAAGAAACATTTAGTAGACAGATTGGTCTGTACTGCTGAATGACTTTCGCATCTTTCTTTTTTGGTAACAAAATTAAGGTTCCGAAATTAAGGCGACTTAATGGTAAGTTTCCCTCATGAAAATCTATGAACAGAGCCATCAGGTCTTCCTTAATTACATTCCAGAATACCTGATAAAACTCTGGAGGGAATCCATCTGGCCCAGGAGTCTTATTATGTTCCATTTGAAAAATCGCAAACCTTACCTCCTCTTGTGAAAAAGGAGCCGTCAAATACTCATTTTCCAGCTGAGAAACTTGAGGGATATCCTCAGTTTGTGACTCATCCAACACAATGTTAGATGTCTCTGAGGGTCCAAATAAGTTTTTATAATACGAGGTGATGTGCTCTTTAAGTTGGGCATCTTCCGTTATTATATTCTTTGCCATCTTCTAGCTGGAAAATCCGAGTTTTGCGATGTCTACCATTGGATAACAAATGATAATACTTAGTGTTGGCATCACCTTCAAGAAGGTGTTTGTTGATGTCTATTAAGTGCAACTGAAATAAGGAGGGATTCAAGCGCACGAATATATCATCGTAGCATTTTAACCAGGAGTAATCCGGTATCGTTATTTATAATTTTACCACTTCGGGAAGGGAATGCACTGGATAATGAGTGATGAGCAATGCACATGCGATAATGGAGAGCTTAACCTTGTATGTATCGATCATCTCATACAGGGTAAGTGTCACATAAAATATAGGAATGAATGATAATTGACATAAGATAAATGAGAGCATTTAGCCACATAAAATGATAGTAATAACCATCTCAACTTAGCACTCTAAGCTTATAACACTAGCATGGACTAGGACGATCTAGGGTATAATCCTATGTTATTCTAACTATAAAGTCAAAGCATACAATGATTAGTGCAAGAACATCTAGCAATCATGGCGGGAAAAGGTTACATCTATGCATAGTGATATTACCAGAGAAGACTAGAGACATAGCAATGACTTCAATGTAATAGGGTTGTTCTGCTAGACCTATACTCGGGAGAAGGGCTACAAAGGACTCAACTGGACTGTCACTCCCACGATCTACCTCACGATCCGGAATATAGGGTGCAATCGCAGATAAATACGGTCAGGCACCATGCCCACACAATATCTATCACTCACCCATTGGCCTAATGAGCAAGCGCTATACGATCCTATGCATAAACATAATTCTAGTCCAACTATGCTAAACATATAATCAAAGTAAACTAAGAACGATATAATTGAGAACATAATCAAATAGAGCAAAGTCAATTCTCGATATAATAGAATAGAGTAAAGTACTATTCATAGTATCACGAACAATGATGAATATTACAAGAATGTAGAGGGAATTACCAAGAACTCCGAGATCCGGACTCCAAGCTAGGCTTGATTCCCTCTAGATCTATTCCTATGTAGCTATGCTACTAAACTATGGAGCTCTAATTGAGATGGTGGCTCGGCTTCTCTCGAATCCTCTTAGATGAATGAAGAGAGAATGAATTAGGGTTTCACCCGGGGGCCGGGGGCTCGAATATATAGCCCCTTAGGATGCACCACAGCCCTCGGATCAAACCGACCTAAATGGACGATAATTATTCATCCTCAAAGCGGTGGAGGCGGGATCCGCGAGACTCCACCTCATTGGTTGAGGTGGAGGGGCCGACTCATGGCCGAGGGCGGCCGCCCGGTCAATGACAGTGGGCCCCCGGCTTCGGTGTCGCCTTCGGAGTCTTCTAGAGTATACAATTTTACCCGTTCGGTCTTTATCTCTATGTAATCCCGACATGTGGGTCTCCTTTGGTTCTCTTTCCGATAACCCCCGCGAAATGGAAAATCACCAAAACTCGTGGAATTACGTCGGTGTAACCCCTATATCTAACAGTGAACTCATTTTAGTCCTTTCTCTTGCTGCGTTGACGGTATAAAATTGATACTTAACTACCATCAACAAACTCCCCCAAGCTTACCTTTTGCTCGTCCCTGAGCAAAGATATGCTCAGTGATGGATCAGGAGTTGCTACAATGCTTTCACTCCTCACAAGTACACATGCATTCAAATGAGAACTCTCCTCCTAATTAGAGTGAACTATTCTGACTCAAAACTCACTCATATTACCTTTCACCATGGGGCTTGTAACCGTCACTTGGGTCTTGAGTAGTTGGAAGATAGAACGGTCAAGTCAAGCGCCATGTTTCTCGCTCTTTGATCAACTATTATCCCAGAGTTTTTTGCAAAGTTTTGAAATAAAACTTAGAGTTCCTTGTATGAACCTTTCAGGTCTCTCATTTGTGGTATTTCTGGATCCTCTCTAAGGCATGAATAGTGTATGCCTTCTCTCTTCTCTCGAGAATATGTGGTATTTGTGGAACTAAGGCATGGTGGAA